>PVLA01015384.1:0-14384 GCA_004027455.1 Hydrochoerus hydrochaeris
GGATTCTGATAGGCTTGGAACTAATTAGCTATGACTGGACAGTTAATGTCTATTCATCCTGGCTTCTTAAAATCTTTCTCATTGTTTCAGTTTTCTACCACTTTCTCTTTCAGACCTTCTTACCTCTATTAAAATCTGTTCAGAAAAAGCTTGCTCTTTTTAAAAAGAGAAATTTTTTAAACTATGGCTGTGCAGTGTGGTAAGCGTTAATCACATGGGACTCCAACTGCTTAAATTTAAATAATCTAAAATAGAACTAAATTAAAGCTTCAGTCTTTTAGTTGCAGCAACCATAGAACTGAAAAGGCCCAAGGGCCATGTAAGATCAGCAGCCACTCTACCGGACAGCCTGAAACAGGGTGTTTCCATGATGGGAAGAAGTTCTATTGGGCAGCAGTTTAAAGAACTCACTGTTGTGTTCCATGTATAGACACAAAGAATCTTATTTTCAGGTTCTTATCAACACTGATGTTTAAGGCTGGATATGTGTTAGTAGACTTTTAAATTTTTTATTTTATGAAATACTAAAGCAAAATTTCATAATCAAATAATAACAGAATAACATTAGTTTCTACACCATGTATGAGTACATCAAAGTAGATACTGAGTTAAAGACAAAAGCCAGAAAGATTCTTACAAAAAAGTAATAAATAGATCATAACACAAAACTTTATTTTCAAGAAACTATGGTAAACTAGCAGCATAAATGGAGCCAAATAGTATATATGTTGAAATATTTTAAAAGAATGGTATTTGTAATTTGGAGAAGTACAGTATTTGATCTGTTTACTTCCAATTTATCTCTCTTGTGTTTCTCTCTTCTCTAGCTCTCCAAATACATGTTATGTTTCTCATATAAGAGAAACAATCTGCTATTTGAGCTTGTGCGTCAGACTTATTTCACTTAATATTATGTTCTCAACTTGCATTTACTTACAAATGCCTTGTTTATCTTTCTTTATGTCAGCATAGTACATAAATATTGTATTTACCTTATCCATTATCTATTTTTTACTTTGTATGTTTATTTATTTTTTATCTTTAAAATTTTATTTTGAAAAGAATAGAACCAGATGAGAAAGAAAACAGAGTCATTCAAAACAAAAGGATGGACATAGCACAAGATTAATACCACGATACAAGGTGATCTACAATGGTTACTATGATGTCTCTTGTTACCATCAATAGAATTGTCTATATCATCAGGCATAGTATAATTAACATAGCAGTACATAACAATATAAATAAAAACAAAACATTGGAGATATTATTGGACTTCAAAAGCAGGTAACAATCAAATCAGAATCAGTATCCTAGTGAATCTTGTCGTCTTCACAGAAGTTGCCGCTACTCTCAGACTTGATACTATCAAACATAACATTTGGATAAAATCAGTCAAGACAAGACAGTGATCTAACACACCAGATTCAAATAAGATCAGTCATAATAAGACAGTATAAGTAATACAGGGCTTCAGATTGAGTTAATAGGAAATTAAGGATGGTTACCGTAGTATATCCTGCTATTTTTGGAATAGCTGTCTGTGCCCTCAAATCTAGTACAAGTAGATAGAACAGAATATAATCAAACTAAACAGAGCGATGAGAATAATGTGGATTTTAAATCCTGATACACTATTAACCGTGTCTTCTGCCTTCCTTTTTTTAGACACTTCCTCTCCTTTCACTTTCACAGGGTGCATTGTACATTTTGGGTCCCACTAACTCCTTTAGTTTTAGATTAGGGGGCACCCGCTTTTTACCTTGTGGTTCTGAACGTTTTTAACCCTGAACTTGATCTTGAGTTTTATTCCTTTACCTACAAATGCCTCAAGGTTTTCCTTCCTTATAGCTGAGTAGTTCTCCACTGCACAAAAGTGTCCTGTCTTTCCAACCTATCTGCAGCTACTGGACGAGCTTCCCCTATTTCCCTCTGGTTCTCTGTCACATAGAGCATTATTTTTTCATCTTTGACTTTAGGTCCATAAACCCTATTTCAGGTTCATTATATTTCCTATACAAAGCGTCTCGATGTACCCTATCTCCTGATCTACTCAGCCTGTGTTTCTTTTTGTTGGTGTATCAAGGTCATTTATGTTTGAGGTTATAGCCAACCTTCTCTGCTTCATCTCTGCTATGCTATTTTTCTGCTGTTGTCTACTTTTCTCCTTCATTCCACTGTCTGCCCCATTCATTGAGGCCTCTCTGCCACTGTTCCTGAAATCTTGGTGTTTTTTCTCTCTTTCTAGAATGTCCTTCATTATTTTTTGTAGGGTTGGATTGGTGGTCACGAACTCCCCCATTTCCTCTTTGTCATGGAAGCAGTATCTTGTTTCTCCATTAATTTTTAGAGAAAGTTTTGCAGGTTATATCAATCTGGGTTGGAGGCTAACTTCTTTCAGGGCTTGGAATATTTTACTCTGAGCTCTTCTTGATTTGATGGTTTGTTTCGAGAAGCCTGTTGTGATTTTGATGGGTTTTCCTTTATAGATGATCTTTTTCTTTTCTCTGACAGCTTTTAATATTCTGTTCATGTGATGAATTTCTGGGGTCTTGATTATTATATGTCTGGGTGTATATCCGTTTTGGTTGTAGCCAGCTGGAGTTCTATATGTCTCACTTATTTAAATATCATTTCCCTTTCCTATGCCTGGGAAGTTTTCCTTAATTATTTCTGTGAATAGCCTTTGTATTTCATTTCTGTTTCTTCACTCACATTTTTTTCCCGTGTTTTTGTTTGTTTGTTTTTTTGAACTCACAACATCATGCTTGCCAGGCAGGTGCTTAAGCCGCTGAACTAAATCCCTGGCCCCAACATTTTTAATTCTTCAGATCTAGTTCCTCTTGTCATCTTCTAGCCTTTGTATTGTTACTTCCTAGTCCCTTGTTATTTTTAAGACATCTTTCCTTTTGTGATCACACATTGCAAACCTATCTTCAAGTTTTGATAGTCTAACTTTAGTTTCTTTCAAGCAATTTCGCCAGCTTTCAAAGGAGTTTTTAATTTCCTGATAATCTCTTTGAATCTGTTTCATGTATTCTAGATTTTTAAAATATTCTTCGTTGATGGTTTCTCTCCTTTTTTCTGTGTTCCTCCATTCTTCCATCTGTGTCTTCTTGAGAGGTGCTTGGCATTTCTTTCATTAATCTTCTTATATCTTGCTTCACTTGTATTAGTATTTCTGTTTTGAATTCTTCTATAATGTTATGAAGCTATTTCTTTATGTCAGCTGATGCTATTTCTGATACTGCATGCTTGCTGCCCTCCATCTCTTCTGTGTTTACCTCTCCTGGTCCCATATTGCCTGGGTTGGTGGCTGGAGACTTTTTCTTGTTTTTTTCTCTTGTCATGTTCCTGATTTCTTCCAGACAGGTGAATGGTAGAGGTACCAGGCCCTTTCTGTATTGGTTGCAGTTACTCTGAAGCATGCTGGCTAGGGTTTGCTACCCTCTCCAGTTTGCTGTTGATCACTGTGGTGTAAGCAGGGGCGGTGTAGGCTGGCCCCTCCCCTCTGAGCCAGTCAACCACAGAGGGTCTTCACCATGTTAGTGTGTGCCATGCGGACGGAACCATTTTGGGACAGATTCATCCCTGGCTATTGAGTCCCATCCAGGGGTGTGACCCAGCCCAAGCAGATCCCACCAATCTGCTCTGCCCCAGGGGCAACTAACTGAAGCCACTGCAGTTCTGGGTCCAGGCCTGTTCTGCCTAATTCCAATATGCTGTCCAGCAGTCACTCCCTCCCATGGGAGGACCAAATTCTGAGCACTCACAACAGGCTAGTGCAGATCTCCACAGTGGCTCTGTTCTCTGCCATGACACATTTTCCTATCCAGGGCCTCATGTTCACCAGCCCCCGACTTCAGCACGACTGCAAGTTGTTGGACCGGCCCTGGAGAGAGCATGTCTGGCTCCAGCCATCCTTCCACGTTTTTCTTTTCTTTTTTTTTTTTAATTTTTCTTTTTTCTTAGTTTCTTCCTGGGTCATGAGAATCCCACTTCTTTCATCTTGTCTTCTCCATGGTGTTAAATTCTAGCATCTGAGCTGTTTCTCTCAGAGAGGCTCTTTACCTTGATACTTATTGACCCACCATCTTCTCTACCCCTTTTCTCCATTATCTATTGATGGACATATACACTGTTTCTAAGATCTAGCGATTATAAATTGTGCTGCTATAAACATAGGTATGTATGTATCCCTATAGCATTATGATTTTATCTCTTTTAGGAAGATACCAAGAAATGGGATAGCTGGATGAAAAGGAAATTCTGGGTCACACACTGATTCCAAAGTGATTGTTCTAATTTACACTCCTCCCAAAGTGGAGCAGAGTTCTCCCTCATCCCACCAGCGTTTGCTATCATCACTTTTTTTTTCAAGTGGTAGCTGTTCTTTCCGGGGTAAAATAGTATTTCAGTGTAGTTTTAATATGCATTTCTCTGATGACCAGAGACAATGAACATTTTTTCATGTATGTATTGGTCATTTGTATTTCTTCTTCTAAGAAGTATCAAATCATTTTGGTTGCCTATTTTTTATTGGTTATTTTATTTGAGGAAGGGTTCTATTATTTTTGAATTCTCTATATAATCTTGATGTTACTCTTCCTTCCAAGGAAAAACTTGCAATTTTTTCCCATTCTGTAGATAGTCTTTTCACTCTGTTTGTTGCTTGCTTTGTTATTTGGGAACTTTTTAATTAGATATGATCCTATTTGTTAATTCTTGATATCATTTCTATGTCGCTGGAGTTCTGTCCAGAAAGCCCTTGCCTATGCTGATGTTTTCAAGAGTTGCACATATTTTATCTTTTAGTAGCTTAAGTGTTTCTAACATTTAGATCTTTGATCACTTTGATTTTATTTTCACATACTATAGAGATATGGTTCTGAACTCAGTCTGTGGGTGGATATTCTTTGTTAGTTTTGGTTTGGCCCTTCCTTGTTGTCGTCAAGTATGTTAACATTTCTCATCAGGTTATTCATGTGTGCTGTGTTTTCCTAATTCAAGCACTGATTCCCACTTAGGCCTGTTTTCATAGTGTCCTAAAAGCTCTAGTGAATTGTACAGATATTGTCATTAACTTCCAGAGATTCTAAAATTCCTTTCTCTGATTTTTTCTGTGGCCCACTGGTTGTTTAGGAGTATGTGATTAATTTTTCAGGTACTTGTACTTTTTTCATGGTTTCTTCTGTAATCGATTGCTAATTTCCTTGCACAGTGGTCTGATAGTATACATGGGGTCATTCTGATTTTTGATATTTATTTAATCAGGCTTTGTGGACTAGTATTTGATCTATTTGGGAGAAAGTACCATTTGCTGCAGAACAGAATGTATGTTCTGTTATAGTAGGGTGTGATATTCTGTAGACATCTATTAAGTCCGTGTGTTCAAGGCTGTGGTTCAGTGCTGATATTTCTCAGCTGATTTTTTGTTTAGTTGATCTACTGCTTTGCAAAAGTGTGGTGTTAAGATTCCCTGTTATTATTGTGTTAGTATTTTTTAATGGTACCAAAGTTTTGTTAAAGGTAGAAAAACAGACTCTACAGAGTTGTGTTTGGTCCAAGTAAAATTAGAAAAAGAAGCATGCCCTGTAGCATGAAGCTGGGTCATCATGCCAAAGCAAACAGAGTGGTGTGTGTTAGTATTTATTTAGTTTTTATGTTCAGTATTATTTTGGGGAGCTAGGTGCTCCAGTATTTGATGTGTAAATATTTGCAAGTGTTAGCTCTTCTTATTGGGTTGTTACCTTAACTAGTATGTAATGACATGCTTTGTCTCTTCTAATCAATTTTAGTGTGAAGTTTACTATGTCTGAGATAAAAGTTGTTTACCCCGCCTTGTTTTTAGTGCCCTGGTGCAAGAAGTTTCTTGAATGCAACAGATTTTTGGATTTTGTAGGGGTTTTTTATAATTTTTATTTTCGAGAGAATAAAACCAAGAGAAATAAAATAGAATAAAGCCAATCAAAACAAAACAGTGTAAGTGATACAGGCCTTCAAAACAAGAATACCAAATTGATAATGGTTACCATAATGCCTCTTGTTGTCTCCAAAATTGCTACCCATACTCTCAACATAGTAAAAATCAAACAAAACAGGACAGAATAGAACCAATGGAAACCAAATAATGAACATAGTAAAGGACTTCAAAACAAAATAATAACAAATCCAAAATGAATGAACACAATAAAGGACTTCAAAACAAGATAATAGCAAATCCAAAGTGGCTACCATAATACATCTTGTTATCTTTGAAAGAGCTGCCTGTGCCATGGGATATAATAAAATCAAACAAAACAAAACAGAAGAAAACCAAACCAGCAAAACAATGAAAATGATCCAGACTTCAAAATAAGACAATAGGGAATCAAAAATATCTACCACCCTCAGAAGGAAATCCCCCATGGATGCTACATTATGTATTATTATCCTCGAATAGATGATCAGACTACCAGCTTTAACCCTGCAAATTCAGTGAAACACTAAACACCACAAGCATTAAATTGTATTTTAACTCAATAACTATCATCACAGCCTGTGTTTCTCTGGATCAGCCGGTCACTTATGGGGTAGAGGTGGAGATTGGCTTTTCTTGTCTCCCAGCCCATGTGCCAGAAGAGGATGGCATCTGGTTCTCCCTCCAGCAGCCCACACTTGGTGTTGACCCACAGGGAGGGTTTGGCTTTTGTTGACTTCTTGTTCTCCTCCCCTGCAGTTAGTGAATGGCACTCACTCATGGGAGAAGGCTGGCATCTGCTTCTTCCCCCAGCAGCCTGGGCATGGTGCTGGGCATGGGGAAGGGGAAGGGGATTCTGTAGTTTTGATCCAGTCTGCAATCTTTGTCTTTTTTTATTTAAAGAGAAAAAAAATTAAAGGGTAGAGATAACACAGAATTTCAAAATAAAAAGATAAACAGTAAGAAATCACTACTTGATAAATTACATATTGTCCTCTTAGAAATAGTTGTTCAAGTTATAAAATTAAAGCATACATAGTAGATATTCAAACAGTGAGACTGTAAAGAGCTATACATGCCTGAGTCTCTACATGTATTTCTATCCTTTCTGTATTAGAGGGAAAAACAAAACACAGTAAGACAAAACAAAATACATTCCTACAAAAAACATGAAACCAAAAAGTCATATAAAACCACAGTACAAGGTGATCTACAGTGATTACTGTGTTATTATTATCTTCAATAGAATTGTCTATATCATCAGTCAAAATTGAATATAGCAGTACATAACAATATTAGTAAAAATAAAACATTATAGACAGTATAAAACTTCAAAGGCAGGTTATAATCAAACTAGAGTGGCTATTCTAGTGAATCTTGTCATCTTCAGTGCAGTTTCCTATACTCTCAGACTTGATACTATCAATCATAACAGCTTTGAGTAAAATTTTTCAATACAAAACAGCAGTCTAACAAATGAGATTCAATTATGATCAGTCATGGTAAAACAGTGTAGGTTTTACAGAGCTTTAGATTAAGTTAATAGGAAATTAAGGATGGTTACCATACTATATCCTGTTATTTTGGGGATAACTGTCTGTGCCCTCAAATCTAGTACAGGTAGAATGACTGGAACAGAACATAATGCACCTAAGCAGAGTAGTGTGAGTAATGTGGGTTTTAAATCCTGGTACACTATTAACAATATAGCATATCAGGGCCATCTATGTTAGAGATTCTAGTTATCCTTCTCTGCCTCATTTCTGCTATCCTATTTTTCTGCCTTTGTCTACTTCTCTCCTTCATTCTACTGCCTACCCCACTCATTGAAGCCTTTCTGCCAGTGTTCCTAAAATCCTGGTATTTTTTTTCTTTCTCTAGAATGTCCTTCAGTATTCTCTGTAGGGTTGGATTGGTGGTCACAAATTCCTCCAGTTCCTCTTTGTCATGGAAGCATCTTGTTTCTCCATTAATTTCTAGTGACAGCTTTGCAGGGTACATAAATCTGGGTTGGAAGTTATTTTTTTTCAGGGCTTGGAATACTTCACTCCAAGCTCTTCTTGATCTGATGGTCTGTGTCAAGAAGTCAGCCGTGATTCTGATGGGCTTACCTTTATAGGTAATCGGTTTCTTTTTTCTGATGGCTTTTAATGTTCTGCTTTTATATTGAATTTCTGATATCTTGATTATTATATGTCTGGGTGTACATCTGTTTTGGTTGTAGGTAACTGGAGTTCTGTATGCCTCACATAACCAAATGTCATTTTCTTTTCCCATGCTTGGGAAGTTTTCCTTAATTATTTCCATGAATAGCCTTTGTAATTTGCCTTTTTAAAATTCCTACTTTTTTCACATTTCTTATTCTTAAATTATAGATTCTCTTGTTGTCTTCTAGCCTTTGCATTGTTACTGCCTGTTTCCTTATTATTTTTAAGAGATCTTTCCTTTCATGATCACACATTGCAAATTTGTCTTCAAGTTTTGATAGTCTATCCTTAGTTTCTTTTAAGGAGTTTTGCCTGCTTTCAATGGAGTTTTTAATTTCCTGGTAATCTCTTTGAATCTGCTTCATGTATTCTATATTTTCTTTATATTCTTTATTGAATATTTCTCTCCTTTTTTGTGTTCCTCCCTTCTTCCATCTATGTCTTCCTGAGAGATGCTTAGCATTTCTTTTATTATTCTCCTCATATCTTGCTTTACCTGATTTAGTATTTCAGTTTTGAGCTTGTCTACAAGGTCCCAAAGATATCTCTTAATGCCCATTGAAGCCATGTCTGATGTTGCATGTTTACCACCCTCAGTCTCCCTTGTTTTTCCCTCTCCTGGATCAGTGCTCTCAGGGTTCTGAGCTGGGAGCCTCCTCTTGCCTCTCTCTCCTGTTATGGTCCTGGTCTCCTCCACACAGATGTACAGTGGGGGTCCCAGCCCCCTTCCCTGTTGGCCATGGTTCCTCTGAAGCACGCTGGCGAGGGACCTCCGCCCTCTCCTGCCTGCTCTTGTCACTGAGGTGTAAGCAGGGGCTGCATATGCCTACCCCTCCCCACCGGGCCAGCTAAGCTTCAGGGGCCTTTGCCAGGTTAGTGCGAGCTAGGCACAGGGAATAGATTTGGGATGGCTCACTGGGTCCTGGCCAGGGGTGAGACCCAGTCCAAACAAATCCCATGAATCTGCTCTGGGGAGGGAGGAACCAACTGAAGTCACTGTCGCTCCCAGTTCAGGCTCCTCCTGCCTGATTCCAACATGTCACCCCTTTGGTCGTGCCCTTCCTATGCTGGGGGGGTCTCATTCCCAGCACTGACTGGGGAGTAATGAAGGTCCCTTTGCCAGCTCTGCTCTCCGTTTGGCTCACCAACCCCTGACTTCAGGGCAGCTGTGGCTCCTGTGAGTGGCAGTGAGAACGAGTTTGGGTGGCTCTGCCGGCCAGTGCACATTTGCGAATTTAGGCCAGCACAAACTTGGTGGGTCACGGTGAAAACACCATGTCCAGTAATTTTAGTTGTTCCAATTGTAGCCCTGAGACTGCATGTTTGATGAGCTTTTATACATTTCAATTTCTTCCTGTGTCAAGAGGATCCATCTCCCTCTGTATGGGTCTCTCTAGGATGCTTTATTCTGGCATTTGAGTTGTTTCTCCCAGGAAACTTTGTATTTTGTTGCTCACTGGTTGGCCATCTTTTCAATCTTTGACTTTTAATCAGAGAGCTGAGGCCACCAACAATAAATTATATTACTGAGATGTGTTGAGCATTTGCTATTATTGCCCTCTTTCTCTGTTGGTGACTCCTTTTTCTTTTCTTGTCACTTTTTCTTGTTGTTTATCCATTGACATTAGTGTTTTAATTCTATCTGAATGTTTAGCTTTACTAGTTTTGTTGTTTCTGTCTAGGATATTGCTAAGTATTTTCTGGAGCACTGGTTTCATAGCCACATATCTGCTGTGTTGGTCTTTTCCATGAAATGTCCTCATTTCCCATCTATTTTGAAGGAAAGCTTTGCTAGCTATGTTAACCTGAGTTGGACATTGTTTGCTCTTATGGCTTGAAATACTTCACTCCAAGCTGCTTTGGACTTTAAGGTTTGTATTGAGAAGCCTATTGTAATTCTAACAGGTTTGCCTGTACATGTGGTTTTGTGTTTTTCTTTAACTACTTTTAAAATTCTATTTTTTGTTTTGTTTTGTTTTGTTGGATATCTGGTAATTAAACAAGGGTATGTCTTGGTGGGCTTTTCTCATCAGAGTTGTCTGATATCCTTGCTTACTTATGTGTTGAACTCTTCCTGTATTTGGGAAAGTTTCTGCTTTGGTTTATGTAAACATTTTAATAATGCCACTCATGTATCTTCTAGCTTTTTTTCTTACTCCATTTAACCTTAGGCTGGCTTTTTTTAGCATCATCTAGTAGCTGCTGGATAGTCTTTTCTGGTTCTCACTCTTCTTTTGTGTGTGGCCATTTCTTCATAATTGAGCATTTTGATCTCAATTTCAGACACTGTTTCACAGTGGTCATTTCTGAAATTTATGAATCCTATACAGTTTTTTATTTCAGGTATTGCTTTCTACTCTCTTGTTAAGGGCTTGAAATCTTTCATGAATTTCATTTATATTTTGAACAAATTTTGTCAACTCTTCCCATTTTTATTTCCCTTTTATCCACTTTGGGCAGCTAAAGTGATATTTTTTTCCTCTTGGAGACCATTTAGTCTCTTCATCTTTTCTCTAATGTCTTTGTATTGTTCTGCTATCTGGTATTGCTTCCTCTCCATTTGCACTTTTTGATCTGCCTTGGGAAGAGCTGGGAGACCTTGTGAGGGTTCTTTTGTTGCCTTGCTTTTCTATGTCCTTGTGTGTATGTGCATCCTTTTTAAATTGTTTATGATTCCCAGGAAATCCAGGTATTGGAATAGAGAGAAAATCAATTGTCATCCTTCACTATGTTACTGTGGCTGCAGTTGTAAGTTCAGTGGCATCAATAACATCAGATGTCAACTGGATATTGAAAACCTAGGAACCATTCATGAACATCCCTTTATCAGAACTAAGAGGTCTATGATTTTAGTGAAGAGATGTAGACCCCCTGTATATCAGCGTATAATATTTGAGGCCACTAGTTTCTGCTGAATGTAGCAGCAGTTCCAGTGCTCACAATTACCATGACTAACTACCTTTCTGTGCAGGACCACCTCCTCTGATGATTCCATCAGCCAGACCTGGCTTCCCACCACAGAATACAGGCTCTGTGAACCTCCTGGTCTGAGTCCACATGTCCCAGGGGACCCAGGAGATCCCTGTTTGCTCTCCCCATCTGGAAGCCTGTCCCCAAGTCTCTCACCTGGTCTCAGCGGTAGGGTAACATTTTAGTCCAAAAGCAAAACTTTCCTCTTGGGTGTGGTCTGTTCTTCAGTCAGGTCTGTTTGCGGGTTGTCTCCTCTGTTTTCCTATGCTGAGGAGACCCCAGGAGTAAGGGTGGTATTGGTTGGTGGTGGGGCATTCAGTCATTGATGCAATTCTAATTTGGTCCAGAGTGAGAAGCTGGACCACTGTCAAGGTCAGTGTGTCTTCCCTGAACCAAAGTGATGCTCAGCATCAGCATCAGCATCGGCATCAGCTACCATTTGCAGTGACACCAAAATGCAACTTCTATTATCCACTATCATCTTTATCCAAGCATTGTAAAAAGTGGTGATTTATTAATTGGCTTCTTGTTTTACCTTCTAATAACCAACATCCTCCTTATCTTTTCCAAGAATTTTAGTATGAATAAGAGGACATTTGCAAGAAATACATGAAACAATATAAAATGCAATACGATTTACAGCCAGTGAAGCTCAAGGCTAAAACTCATGTAACTTTTACCTCAACCAGAAAATGGAACACAACCAGCATCCCAGAGCTCATGAGCAAACAGGCTTCTCAATACTTTTCAGGACTCAACATGTCTTCTATTAATAATGGCTCAGATAGCTCCCATTATATGGTAGGAGCCTGGTAAATTTCCTCTGAAGTATTTCATGATTTCATATGCACTCTGATTCTCATCAGTCATGTTTGATGCTTTTTTTCTACAATTTTGGGACATTCCCTTATCTCCTATACCCATAGCTTTCTAGAAACATGCATGCCTGGGTATGGGAGAAGAAACTTCAATTTCTGATCCTCACACACAGGTCTGGAGAACGTTCCCTTCTCTTTCGGTATTGTCCAGCCTAGAATATAGGTTGTAGTGGGCCAGGAGGGTTGAGGAAGACTGGTTAGATATCTTTTATACTTTTCAGTGCTTGATGGCTCTGAGGGTGGAATTTATATGCTCTGTGTCTGTGGATTGAATACTGATCTAGATTTTAAGCCTTTATAGAATTTTCATGATTGTTTTTTGTCTTTGACTGGCTGAATTACCATGATACTAATTTTTTGTGTCATCAATTTCTCATAATTTTGGTCTGAATACAACAAAGAAAAAGCAAGAAATGAAGGGTACATTTTACACTGTCCTTATCATCTCATAGCAGCTGAAATTACCACACACACACACACACACAAAAAAAACTAAGCAGTAACATTTTTACTGGCAGATTTAATGGAAGTGGTGCTGATCAGGGATGATTCTGTTTTACCTGGGAAAGGCAATGTCTCTTTAAATTAGCTCAGTTTGAGTCATGGTAAGCACACAGATTTTAGAAACACAGCTTGTATTTTGTTTCTTGGTCATGTGATGGCTGTGTAACCTCATCAAAGCCTTGGTTTCCACATTTTAAAAGCAAATAAAACTGTCCTGATTCCTGATTTGAGAAAATTAAATAAACCACTTTGCAGAGTATGTTAAACGTGGCTGATTATCTTAGTGTCTGGGTTCCCCTTCCTGACCCTGTCATGTGATCAGTCCATCCTCTCTGCAGAGCCAGCCACACTTACCGCTGTGTCAGTGATGCACGTGTCTGTACCTTCACCGACCTCCCTTGGAAATGAGGGACTCTGTTCTCTAAATGCAGAGCAGGATTTGAGAGGAGACTGAGCAGAGAGCACTGCAGTTTGGGAGAAATGACCAGGAACATGTGCCCAGGGGGCACCCAAGTTCAGAAGCATATAGACAGGGAGAGGAGAGGTACCAATTTTGGGTAATAATAGTTGCTGAGTGCTCAGGATGTGCATCAGGGTGAAATAATCTATACTTTTTATGCACAAACAGAGCTCAATCTAAATGTGTGCCCTATTTTGATTCAAAGATAACAATATGAAATAAAAATTCCATAATGATTTTGAATTATATAAAAACATGCTTTTGCAAAAAGTACTACAGGCCAGGCGTGGTGGTGCATGCCTGTAATCCCAGCCCTCTGGAGGCTGAGGCAGGAGGATTATTAGAAGTTCAAGACCAGCCTGGGTTACAAAGTGAGCCCAAGGCCAGTGTGAACTGCATAGTGAGACCCTATCTCAAAAGGAAAAAAAGAAAGAAAAAGTACTATAAGTTTTATTTTGGTCTTAACAGTGGAGATGCATTTCCTGCTGTAGAAAAGGTTGGGACAGGAGGTGTTGGGGAGATGATAAATACAGATGGAGATAATGTCCCCTTCTTCTACTTGACACATTCCAAAGGCTGACCCATGTATATGGTTAAGAAATATTTACTATGAATGCAAAGGAAAGGTTGAAAGTTTATTAGATTATAACTTTAATTCTGCTGTTTGTATTTCTTAATAGTAATGGTAAAGCAGGCTCTTAAGAATTACATGTTGAATCAGTGAATTGGGGTCATGTGACTCAGATACAGTCTGCTCACCAGGGAATAACTAAGAACAATGGCACCAGTCTTGCAGGGATGAAGGCAGCAAACATGGTCATAGGTACATGAAGCCATGAAGTACAGAGGTTGCAACCGGCCACCACATGCAGGAGTTAGGATGTCCCCATTTTCAGCTTTGTTTGCATTAAATGATGATGAATGTTTTTACTAACTGATCATCAAAACCTTCAATTAAAAGCAATGTCAGGGATAACTCAGTGCATATTTTTAAAAGAAAATAATGATAGTCAATTTTATTTTTATGATGCGGAGCAGAAGGTAATTTGGTTGATGGGAGAAGCACATTAATCAAAGAGCAGAGCAACAGGGACTTTCCAGAGCAATTACGTGGGAGCTACATCCCCTTGGGCAGTTGGGGTCTAGTGTAGAACCGGCCTCTAGGACTAAAGAAATAGAAAATCTGTGTTCCAAGGCTCATCTAGTCTTTGTGGTCAGATCAGGAGCCCTGTAGGGGTAAAGACAAAGTTACTCCAGGTTGCCGACCCTTCTTCCCCTCTGTCTCAGGACAAAAAACGATGGTCTTACAAGGTAAAACTGCCTGATTTGAAAAATACTACTGATCTCAGCTTTCTCAGTGAGAAAATGTTCTTTCCCCACATTCATCCAAGGGCTGACGTTGAAGC
>PVLA01015384.1:14484-25680 GCA_004027455.1 Hydrochoerus hydrochaeris
GGAAACCTCGTGCACCTGGTGGTTTAGATCCCACCCGGGGACTCCTCTGTCCCTCATCTTTGCTCTGACAATTTGGTTTAGCGGCTTCTAGAGCTCTGTGGCATCACTCTTCTCTCTCCTGCCTTGTCTCGGTGAAGGGACAGTCAGGGAAGAGCCGGCCTCAGGCCCCGGCAGCTTTTCCTACCTTTCTTGCTCCTCACGTGCATGACGAAGCTGACTACAAGGAACATGAGCCCCAGCACGAAGCCCCCGACTCCAGTCAGCTTCTTGTTCCGGGCAGAATCAGACTGAGCCGCTGAGGAAAACAGAATCCAGGGTTACTGTCAGCTCCACGGGGACATCCCTGTCCACGTCCTGTCTGACACCCTGGAGCGGGTGTGGAACATCAGCATGAGGCAGTGACAATGAGACCCACTAACCAAGTCCTGAGTTCCAGACTTGGGCTGGTGACTCCAGCCAGAGGACAAATGGGGATTCTGCCAGCTGTCTCAGTACAGGCAGAACGGTCTGAAAGGCTGACAGAAGACAGCAGCTCCTGTGTGCGAGGCCATTTCAGGGGAGCCCGAGTTTCTCAGCACTGAGTGCTCCTCATCCTCTGTGTCAGGGGCAGCAGAGTCTCTATTTCCCGAAGCTCAGAATTATGCTCAGGAAACACAATGTGTACCCATGGCCCCAGTGTAGACAAGAACAGTAGACTTGGGATCCTGTGTGTTCCTGGCTGTCAGACTGTGGCTCTGGAAGGTCACTGAAAGTGGGAAACTTACTCCACTCCACAGTGACAGGGCTGTCCAGGCTGGGGTGCTCCACACGGCAGGTGTAGACATCTCCCTGCTGGGGGGTCATTTCCAGCATCACTAGCATCTGGAAAGTCCAGTCCCCATTGTGGATCAGGCCGGTGGACTCAATCCCAGCTGTTTCCTCCTGTCCATTCAGGAACCATCGGACCTCAATGTCACCTGGGTAGAAATCTGTCACGTGGCAGATGAGCTGGTTGTGGTGCTGCAGGGTGCCCTTCTTGGCGGGGGACACATGTACTTTAGGCTGGACTAGGATTGGAAGGAAAAAAGAAATGACATCAGAGATTATTATTTCTTAGATGCTTTCACTAAGGAAGTGTTTTCTAGATGTTAAAGATACAAATATTATAAATTGGGTAAGCAGATACTGGCCATATTATGATGGAAATAGACCCTCCAATATAATATGCATGATCATTAATTACTTAATAAACTGAGAAGATGTGGATCAAGAGAACTCAGTACTTTGTTATATATTTAGCAGAAATTATAACTATAAGCCATTGATTACCGGTAATAGCCTTTTTTCCCCAGTAATACACTTTTTTTTTTTTTGGTACCAGGGATCGAACTCACAACCATGCACTTGCAAGGCAAGTGCTTATGCTGCTGAGCTAAATCCCCAGCCCCCCAGTAATAGTCTTTTGAAAAAGAATATTGCTTCAGTTGTCAAACTATTTTTTTAATGCTCTATCTTTAGGAAAAGGCCACAAAATTGCCTAAATAATGTCTTTAAATTAAGATACATAGAAAATGGTATTCTCTTATCTTCATTTTATATCATAAAAATGAAAAGTACAAGACCTAAGTGTGACAACAATTTACTTTCCAGATAGCCTATATAATTCATGGCCCCTCCTACCCCAAACCCACAAGCTTCATATTTACAGTAATATTGTGTTTCCCAGAAAATAAGACCTAACTCAGAAACAAGTTCTAGCATGAGTTCAGAAGAGACTAGAACTTATTTGCGGGAAGATCTTATTTTCAGGGAATCATTGCACACTGAAACCTAATGTCTCAAGTCCCATCTGTTTGACTTTAGGAATTCCAATCTATTGCAAAGCTTTTCCTCTGTAGTGTCTTTGTTGGTTGCTCGAGAAAACCCAATGCAGGTGTTGCCTGTCCCCTCTGGCTCTCTGATGTTCTGTGCTTTCCTCAGCTTCCTCTTTCCGGGCCCCTCTTGTCTGATGGTTGTATGTCAATTTCCATGCTGCCTGTGACTTACGAGCCCTATTGATAATGAGTACTTTTGAACCTCTACCACCAGAAGTTTCATTCCCTCTAAAGACTAGAAAAGATCCACTTGCCTCAAAAGAAAGCATATTCAGTGCAGTTTTCCCCTTCAGTGCTTCTGTTGCTTAATATCTCAGTTATTTTCAAATTTCTGCTTCCCAGGGAACACAAATACCCCAAAGTGGGCCCAGGGTCATGTAAAAGGATGTTTCTGAACTGTTCCTGGAACCGGTTTCTTTAGCAACTTGGTTTTGTGCCCAGATGTGCCCACACTGCCAGCCTTCTTCCACTTTTCATTTAACCACTTTTATAAACTCACAATTCATCTGACAGTTCAACTCTGGTCCAAAGTTGCTTTCTCTTTAAGTCCCTGGTCTCACGCAAATAAGAAGCTATACTGGCCCCTCTGTTTTAAAGCCCAGAACATTCTGAAAGGAACTTTGCCAGAGTGCACATCTGACCTCTAGGTGGCACTGGCACTGAGTCTACAGGTTCCAGCGGCGTCAATTATCACACTCACTGAAACACATTTCCTATTGTCTCCCTCCTGTGAGAAACTGAAAGAGCAAATAAAGTCTAAAATGTACAACAGATACTGAGAAATGGGAAGAAACTGTTCAAAAGGAACAAAAAGACTAGGATGAGTGAAAGGGGAAAGGACAGTAGGGAAAAGGGAAAAATGCAAATCATTTATACTCTTAGTATCTCTCAGTTCATGCAACTTGAGACCATACTCATAAGCGAAATAAATCAAACTCACATGTATAAATACCGTACAGTCTCCCTAGTGTAAGAAATGGTAAGAGTACATAAGATTCTATGGTAATCATGGTTCCCCACTACATTGCTTTGAAGTTTTATAATGTTATCATTCATTGGTTGGAATGGTTTTGTTTGATCATATTATGTTTTGTTTGATCTTATTATGTGTGATGGTATGAACAGCTGCTTTGAAGAAAACAAGACATTATGGCAGCCATTGCTGATTTAATATCATCTTGCTTTGAAGTCCTAACATGCTTTTGTTCTTCTATTACCATTGGTTCTATCATGTTGTCTTACTGGATTTTAATATGTGCAATAATATAAACAATTTTTATGGAAAATGAGATATTATAGTAGCCATTGTTCATTTGCTGTTATTTGGTTCTGAATGCCTTGTAATACTTTCATTCTCTTGAATGGTTTTACACTATTTTGTTATGTTTGATATTATTGTGTGTGAAGCTATGCTCAACTATTTCAAAGAAAAGAGACATTATGGTAGCTACTGTTGATATCCAATCATCTTGTTGTGAAGTGCTGTGCTGCTTGTATTGTTGTGTTCTGACCTGTTTAATTCTGTCCTCTTTTGTTTCATTCTCTTTAAAATAAAATAAAAAAGGGACGGCTTATGCTAATATTGATTGGAGAATTTTAATGCCCATATCTTGTACCCTGAGCAACTACTTTAAAGATAACAATATGTAAAGTATTAACTATTGTTACTCTCATATTATTTTGTTATGAAATTTGGTTTACCTTTTTTCCATAAAATAAAAAATTAAAAATTCAAACAAACAAAAGCACATTTCACAAGGGAAGAGATTCTTTTTTTTTTTTTTTTGTACTGAGGATTGAACTCATGACCTCTTGCTTGCCAGGCAGGTGCTTATGCCACTGAACTAAATCCCCAGTGGGAAAAGATTTCTGTCTGTTCTAAGACTGCCATGTTGAATGCTCATGAAATATCGTCTCAGTTACTTCTAGAATGTTGTCACATATCTACATTAGAATTTTGCCAGGGATATAGTTGAATGGCACAAGCACCTAGCTAGCAAGCACACAATCCTGAGCTGGATCCCCAGTACAAAAAAGAATTTCCACTGCTTTCATCCTTCCTCCTCAATTCATGCCCTAATTGCAATTCCTTAGCCAATAATAAGTGTTTCTTATTTCATATCTGATTCCAATTCATCCTCTTTCTAATCCACTTAACACTCTGAAACCATAACTCTAACTTTGTCATTTGCTGTTTTTTTTTTAAACTCAGTTTCTTGTCATGCTTACCTGGTTAAATGGGAAACATGAAAGAGCTAATTACAATACGAACTAGTAAATCCTTAGACAAAGTTACCAAGAAAATGGGAGGAAGGGGAAACCATAGCAATGTGATTTGAAATGAAATGAAAGAGGAATCAAATAAAAAGAACAACCCTGTGGAAATCCAGAGAATTATGAGAAACTATTTCAAAAATTTACATTCCATTAAGTTAGAGAACTAACAAGAAATGGAGAAATTCCTAGACATACATAAGTTACCAAGTTGAGTCAAGGAGATACAAAAACTCTGAATGAACCAATAACAGGCAGTGAAATAGAGGCAGTATTAAAAAGCCTACCAACATTTAGAAGCCCAGGAGTTAATGGATTCCATGGCTAAATCTACCAGAATTTCAGGAAATATATAAAGCCAATACTCCACAAATTCTTAATGAAATTGAAAGGGAAGGACTATTGTTAAAATCAGTCCTGGAAGCTAGCATTTCCCTGAGAGCAGAACTGGATGCGAATTAAATGAAAACAGAAAACTCCAGACCAACATCCTTAATGAACATAGCTGCAAACAACCTTACCGGATACTTGCAAACAGAGTGCAACAAATTATTAAAAAGCTCACACATCATCAGTTGGCTTCACCTCAGGAATGCAAGGTTGATTGAACATATGTAAGTCAAAAAATAAATCAGTAAGTCACATGAACAGAAGCAAGGATAAAAACCAAATGTTCACATACACAGATGCAAAAAAGGTCTTTGACAAAATCCAACATCAAGTTATGATAAAAATGAAAACAGGTGTAGAAGGACTCTATATCAAACTGATAAGGCCATTTTTGACAAACCCACTGCCAACAACGTCAAATAGAGAAAAACAAAAAGCTTTTCCTCTAAAATAAAATAATGACAAGGATTTCCACTATCACCATTCTTTTTGCACTTAAAACTTTAGCCAGAAGAATCAGGAAAGAGAAAGAACAGCTGCACACAAGGTGGGAGGAATTAAAATGTCCCTGTTCCTAGGACTCAGTGCTTCATGCTCTTCTCCTTGCTCTGTCTCTTCGGTTGTCCTTGTCCTGCCCAGTCCCTGTGCCCTCCAGGCCACCTGTCCTGTCCAGGAGTAAATTCACTGTCCCTCCATCGGACTCTACTGTCCCATGCATCTTTTTTCTCCCAAGATGCTGGACGCACTGCCTTCCTATTCACAGATGACCCAAGCCCTGGAAGATTAAAGAAATTGAACTAAAATTTCCTAGAAATAAAAAACTCAGCAAAGTACCAGGACACAGAACAAATACAAAAAAACAATAACTTTCCTGTATACCAATGATGAACCCATTAAGAAAGAAATTAGGTAAATCATCTCATTCATGGTAGCTTCAAAAATTAAATACATACAAATTAACTTAACCAAAGAAAGTAAAGATCTCTAAATCAAAACTGTAGTACTCAGAAAAGGGAGACGAAAGAAGACCTCAGGAAATGTAAAGGTGTCCCCTGCTTTCACACAGGTAGAACCAATATTGTGAAAATGGTATCTAGATTTAATGTAATCTCAATCAAAAAACCAATGGTATTCTTTACAGAACTACAAAAATAATTGCTAAAATTTATACGGAATCAAGGGAGTCTAGAATAGCCCAAGCAATCCTGGGCAGCAGGATCAAAGCAGGAGGCATCATGACCCCAGATGTCAAACTGTATCATCAATCTACAGCCATAAAAATAGCCCAACACTGACCCCAAAACAGAATGTGGATCAATGGAACAGAACAGAGGATACAGAAACAACCCAGGCACGTTTCCTCATCTGATCTTTTTCAAAGGGTACAAAACATATGCAGTGGCCAAGATGATGCCGGGAAAACTGGGCATCCGTGTGCAGAAGAGTGAATTTAGATCTGGATCTTTCACCCTGCACTAAGGTGAACTCAAAAGGGATCAAAATCTAGCCATAAAACTGAAGCACTGACTCTACTGGAAGAAAAAGGCTTAAACCCTTGAAGACAAAAGCATGAGCAAGGACTTTCTGCACAGAATCCCACTTACGCAAGAAAGAGCACCAAGTAACCGCTAATGGTATTATATAAAATTAAAATCCTTCTGTGCAGCAACCAATAAGTGAGTCCAGAAGGTTAAATATCATATATGTTTCTCTGATATGAAAAATCTCACTTGTAAACAATTTAAAAAGCAAAATAAACAAATGGTAGGGAGGCCGACCTTCTGCAGATGGGAACCAGGGATAGAGGGAGAAGAAAGGGAGGGGAATTCAAGAAGAAATAAAAAAGATTAAAACGCAGTAAATCCTTAGCCAGCTACCCATCATGAATGTGTGCATTATGTATCACAAACAAGTACAATAAAAACAATTTTTAGGAAATAGAGAAAGAAAACAGTACCAAGCAGGCTTATATTCCCGTACACTCCCGTACACTACCGGCAGGGCCCTGCCACGCTGCCCACCCTATTTCCCCAGTTACTGGGCAGCTTCCTAAACGCAGTCCCCGGGCACAGCCCTGGGGACTCGCAGAGGAGCCGGGTCAGCGCAAAGCCCGCTCCGGGCGCAGCCTGCAGGGGGCGCGCGGGTGACCTGCCCCCGCGTCCAGGCCGCGCCCTCCTCCCGGTCCCTGTGCTCCACTCCTGGGTGCCGCGTCCCGCACTGTCCCCACGCCCCCCCCCCTTGGTCCGGGCCGCGGCTCCCGGTTTCTCGGCCAGCGCCGGCCCCGCCCTGGCCGCCCCCAGCCTCCTCCGCGGGGACCCTAACCCGGCCCTGGCCTGCGGGCCCCGAGGTCGCTCTGCGCCCGCCCGCGGCCTCACCGCGGCGCTTCAGGGTGAAGCCTTCGTCCAGCTCGTAGTTGTGTCTGCACACCGTGTCCACCGCGGCGCGATACTCCTCCAGGATGTCCTTCTGGCCGTTCCAGTGCTCGGCGTCCGGCCGCCCCAGCTCGGTCACCGCGCGGAACTGGCCCACGGCGCTGTCGAAGCGCACGTGCTCCTCGCGGTTGTAGATGTATCTGGCCACCAAGCGCTGCGTCCCGTTGAGCGCGTAGCAGTCCTGCCGGGCCTGGTACACGTAATTGTCTGCGGGGAGCAGGGACAGCGCTGACCCAGAGCCCGGGGTCCTCGGAGCCGCAACCCCTCTCATTGCCCCTGAGGCCGCTTCACCGGCGCCTGGAACCGGCGCTTTGCGTTCCCGGACCCCGGCTCGCCCCTGACCACGGCTAACAACCGCCCCGCCAGAACCTTCCCACGCGGGGCTGAGTCTTGAACCACCGAGCCTCTGTGCCTAGGCTGTCCCTGAACCTTCCCTCTCCCTCTCCACCCCTTTCTTTTTCTTTGTGACAGGGTCTCACTAAGTTACGGAGATGTGGAATTAGTTGCCCAGGCTGGACTGGAACTTGCAGTGCTCCTGCATCAGCCTCCCAGGGTTACAGGCCCACACCGGGAACCTCCCAAGTGCTTGGTTTTCTCACCCCGACACGGGAGGTTACTGACCACGTGACGCCCTGCCCAGGAGGGGTTCAATGGCTTGGAAAGTGGGGGCCTGCCGAGGTCAGCGATGGGGCCGGAGCTGGGCAGCTGGAGCTACTTCCCGCGGGCCTCACCGGTCCCTGGGCAGAGAAGCTGCAGGGGCAGCGGGGGCCGGGAGGCACAGCCAGGCTGTTTCTCTATCAGGGCCCCGCCGGCCCCGCTGGGCCACACCCAGCTCAGATGTCCCCTCCTCCGGGAAGCCTTCCCTGGCCCTCTCTCTTTCCCACTACAGAGCGCTCTCTTCTGTGTCAGTGTCTTGAATACACCGTTCACTCTTTGTTTTACGGGCTGGGAGTTAAACACAGATTTCCTGCCAGCGTTCTGAAGTGAATGTGAAGAACGGCTGCCCAGCCTGATGGGTAAGGCGGGTTCTCACTCACGTTTCCAGCACACCCACAGAAAGACTGGATCTCAAAAGGCCCGGAAGGTATTTAATCAGTGAGGTCATGGCAAGCAGAGACCCCAGAGCTGGGCGTCCTTGCTGGAGACCCAGCCGCCCTGATGCTGGAATTCCCACGTGGAGGAGTGGCCGCCTGCCCCACACGCTGTTCTTTCCTCTTCAGGGCCACAGAGTCTGGCAAGTGCAGAAGTCACAGGGGCTCCTGCCTTTCTGTTAGCTTCTGCAGAGCCCCTGGACCTGCTCTGTCCTCACCACACTGGAAATCAAGGCGGCTTCTGTGCGTGTGAACTTCATCCGCACAACGCACATCTCAACACAGATTCCTACTATGAGCACTTCACAGGCAACATCTAAGAAGCGCTCAGTAAATGTTTCCTCATTAATGAGGCAAAACAAATAAACCATGAGAGGGAGCTCTAATCAAGTTTATGAACACAGTAAGTTTTTAAACGCAGCAATGTCTGTCACTTCATTGGAAAAGATTATCAGCGGAGGCCCTGGGGTTTGAGGGGCTAGACTCAGGAGGTTGAAATACAGTTGCCCCAGGAAAATGAGGAGTGAAACGAGGATAGTGTATCCTAGGTGTAAGCTAGGAAGGGCATGGAGGTTCCAAAAGAAAAAGGATCTGTGAAAGAAGTGGGAGTTTGTGGAAAACTAAGCTACCTTATATCCCTTCCTCCTGTGGTATTGGCTGTAAATCTGAACTACAAAGTTCAGAAGCAACCTGAGAAGTACTGGCTCACAGAAGTCCTGTACTGTTCTAGCCACAGTGAGACAGCACGAGGAAGAGCTCCTTCCCGGCTGCCTGGTCCTCCCTGCTCAGTCCCTGTCCACAGCCCCCCACACCCTCATCTCATTCTTTCTGCAAACCTCGTCACGGTGGTACCTGGTCAAGCTGTGGGGAGGCTGGAAGAATCCCCCTCAAGGAGAATGGAGTCAGCAGGACCATGGCCCATCTCATCCCCTTTCTCTCCATCTCTGTCCCATGGCGCAAGCTACTTCCCCACCCTCAGAGCTCTGCAGTCCCTGGGCACCGAGTGGGCAGGGTGAGCTGAGTCCCTCAGGGCTGGGATGCAGATGTGAGGAGGCCCTGGAGGCTGTCCAGTGTCTGGAAACCTTGTCCTCCAAAGTTATCCCAGACCCTGTGGCCCACAGTCCACAAGAAGCAGGCTTGTCACCCCCTTGGCACCTGTCCCCTGCCCACTGAGCCCACGTCCTCGGGAGAGAACCATTGGCTGGGTGGAAAGGAGGAGGTGAGCTTGATTCTCTAGCTGGTAAGGAAGGACTCGGGGCTGTGGCAAGAGAATCCACAGCTGTTCTCGAAGTCTGGTGCCTGAGCAGAAAGTCCACAGCAGTGATCCCCTGACCCCGACCCAGAGGCTGCTCTGCTCTTACCTGGATGGGTCCTGCTCTGAACCACCACACTGCTCAGCACCAGCAGTGCCACAGTGACAGCCACTTTCCAGGGAGCCCTAGGGACGTGTGGAGCCATCTTGGGATGGAAACTGCTGGTGAACAGAGAAAACAGTTGTCAGGGAATGAAGGACTCACTCAGTGGAGCTCCTGGGTGAAATATCAGAGACCATGAGTCACAGTTGATTCCCGAGACCGTGTGATTGGACAGACTCTGAGAAAAGACCAATGGGCATAAAGCTTTCTGTGAGTCATCACTCACTGGGTAGAGGGCTAGTGTGAACGGTCTGGCAATTTGGTATATATTGCACTGAAGGCGACACAGAAAGGAGAGCACCTTAATTATTTTTCTTATTCACGAGGTTTTGGAAGATTTCTCTTTTCTTTGATCTAAAAGCGATCTCTAATATTTTGTTGTGTTGGAGCTGCTGTCGCTGAGTTTGGACCTCACAAATGAGTGCCCTGATGCCTGCCCAACAATGTGCTCCCCCTTCCTATTGGTTCTAAGCCCCAAAGCCAGTCTCAGGCTAACTGTGAATCTCTTCAAGGAAGAACAGGTCCCCCAGAACAGAATCCCAGGTGTCAGGGTTGGGGCTGCTGGTGTGGCCTGTGATGTCATTATCTTAATGAAGGACGTGGCAGATGAACTTGCTCTTGCTGATGTCATGAAGACAAAGTGATGGGAGAGATGACGGATCTCCAGCATGGCAGCCTTTTCCTTAAACACTAAAACGCTCTGACAAAGATTATAATGGAACTGCAAACTCCAGGCTCATTATTATCACACAGCAAGCAGCACAGCAGCAAGAGGGAGGAGCCGTCTTAACTTGGTCCAGCATGATGTGAACGTCTTCATCATTCTTGATGTTGTAAAGCACAGCCCCAACTGCATGTTGATTGTTGTTTGCAACCCAGAGGATCTCTTGACTTATGAGGCTTGGAAGATAAGTGGCTTTCCCAAAAACTGTGCTATTGGAAGTGGTTGCAATCTGGATCCAACCCAGATCTGATGGGAGAAAGGCTGGGAGTTCACCCACCGAGCTACCATGGTGGATCCTCAGGGAGCATGGAGAGTCCCATGTGCCTGTGTGGAGTAGAATGAATGCTGCTCGTGTCTCCCTGAAGGATCTTCACCCCGAGTTAAGCATTGATTAGGACAAGGAGCTTGGAAAAATCTTCACAAACATGTGGCTGACAGTGCTTACAAAGTGACGGCACTAAAATGCCATATATCCTGGGCCATGGGACTCTCTGTGGCAGATTTGGCAGAAAATATAATGAAGAATCTTAGGAGGGTGCATCCAATTTCTACCTTGATTAAAGGTCTCTGTGGAATAAAGGATGATGTCTTCCTTAGAGTTCCTGTGTCATGGAACAAGATGGGATCTCAGATGTGGCAAAGGTGACTCTGAAGAAGGAACCAGTTTGAAGAAAAGTTGGATCTCCTGTGGTATAACCTGCTTTGTGCAGCAATGTTTTAACTTCAAATGAGATAAATGTATCTGAAATTGCTTCAAATGAGATAAATGTATCTGAAATTGCTAAAGCAGTCTATGGCCATAGCACCCTGAACACAACCGATCTCATCTGAAATTGCTAAAGTCCTTACAGAATGTAAATAGACTAGTAAGTGAATGAAATTAAAAAAATCTATTTCCTCCAAAACATCTGATTTTGTTGTGTTCATTCTAAATATCTTCACATATTTTCAAAGAATATTACTCCCACTTTAAAACTGCTAAGTGTGATTCTGTTGGACCACAAACTTTAGTAAAGA
>PVLA01015385.1:0-25572 GCA_004027455.1 Hydrochoerus hydrochaeris
CTTCTATCATGCATTACTGCTTCAGAGCCAACCAACCATAAACTGAAACACCCAAATCGTGAGCCAAACTAAACCTCTTTAAATCATGTGGGTCTATGATGGGAAACTGACAAACAAAAGGACTTCAATGAAATCAGAAACTTTTGCTTAAAAACATTAATTTATATAGCAGAATAAATGTCCTCTTCTTAAAAAAGAGAAAAAACAATATACTTACTTTTAAGGTTATGAAGTAACATATCCAGTAAAGTCATAAATTTTGAACACTGAATAATGGAAAAGTCCATTCCTTTGGCCCACAAAAATCCAGACACATAGTAATCTAGTAGAATGGCATCCTTTAAACAAGTTTGCAGATTTTTGAAATTCAGAAACATTCTCAGCTTTCTGTAACAAAAGAAAAATGCAGATATTAAATCAGATTAAATACTGAACAGTTCCTTTAGCTTTAAAAATCCATACTTTTCTTGAATGAAAATTCTCTAATGTTTATAACATAAACATGTTCAACTGTATCTGGAGCCATAAACTTAAAATGACTTTCAAAAGACAGAGACATCCAGAACTCTATTTTATCTCATTTCTTCCTTGTTATTTTTTAATACTCCTCTTCCAGTTTTTAATGTCTTTAATGTCTAGCACTTTCCCTATGAAATTCAACATCTCTTTCCATCTGTACAATTAGACGACTTTTATTTCTGAAAATGTTCTTATACAGGGTTGTTAAATATTCTGCTCTATTTTCTCTTTTAAAAGAATCCAGTTATGTATGTTTTGTTAATTTTATCTCAAGCTATATTTTTTCACTTTAACATTTAAATTTTTTCAACATATTTCCTTTTTATTTTGTGTATTTCATACTATTGGCTTGTCTGTCCTTTAGTGTGTTTTTAGCAGTCATTTCTTCTTTGAACTGCTATAAATTTAACCTCAAATTCTGTAAGATTTTTTTCTTTAAAATATTTTATGACCCTGCATTTTTTGTTATCTCTTCCTTGAGCTTTGATATTTCTACTTTATGTTCTTGTGATTGTTTCAAAGTTTAAAATTCACGATAAAATATTTTATCACATTTTTTGTCTAAACACAGCAATATCTTTCTGGTGAATTTTCTTTATCTGCTATTCCTTTTTCCTACTCCTTTCCTTTTATTCTTTATTGCAGTGCTTTAGATGCTTATTCTTTCTTTATTACTTATCTTCGAGTGAAGTGAGATTTTGTCTTTGGATAACTGCTTTCAGGATATACAGTGGAGGTGGAGGCCTGGCTGTTTTACAAACCAGTCAGCATTTCCTGTTTAAAGTAACTTTCAGTCAATTTCTCTAACATTTACTTTTTTTAGTAGGTTGGATAAAAGGAGAAAAAATATGGGTAGGTTATGTTTACTGTCACATAAGCGTTCCACTTCCTGTGATACAGGAAGTATCTGCTCTAAATCTGTACACTCTGATTCTGCTACTGTGAATTAGGATTTTCCTCTTATGAGAATATTTTAACCCACTCTAAAACCTGCAACTATATGTTTTTTCTTTTTCTTTTCTCTGGCACTTGTGGAACTATAAAGATTATGGCTACCGTCTTCATATTTTGTGGTTTACGCTTTCATCATTCTTCTTGTTTTGATTTAAGATAGGTTGGGTATTTCTGCCTAGCTTATATGTGATTTCTTGAGGTAGGAGTGGGGGATAATATGTGTGTGTGAACTTAATGCTGCCTTTTCAAAACAAGAAGCCCTAATCATTCATAATAATAAAACAAATTAAATGATCAGAATAATATAGCAGAATCAATTAAACAAGTATGAAATAAATAAAGCTGATGTTGATGATGTGTTAACTCTCTGGTGTCTGCTTCATGTATAAAGCAAATATCAAGCTCCAAAATGAGCTTGTGTGGGATCATTGTAATCCCACTCTCTTATAATGCCATCCAGCATGTGAAATTTTTCTATAATAATTTTTTATAGTGGGCACTCTCTTAGATTATTTCATTAATTCCTAAAGATGAGGTTTATTTTCTTTTGATGAATATTAATAAGTAAATAAGTAGCTTTGATAACTGACAGCTATCTTATAATCACTATATAAAATAATCACAAAATAGCAAGTTCAGAGATAGGTTGACTTCAACATTATTTGAGTCAAATCAATATATATAATATATATATATAAACACATGAATGATATACAGTTTATTTATAGATATATTTATTCACAATATATATTCATAAATGAATATACCATTTATATATGATGCCTTTTATTTTTTAAATGAATAAAATCAACTTTTTATATTTTATATTTGTTAATATTTTATTTCATCAAGCATGCAACAGCAGCAGTTAGATTCAGGTCTGGAAAGACACTCTGGTGGTGGGAATGAGTTTTGTGTCCTAGCCAGGCATCTTTAATTTGCATTAAACTTTTCTCAGCAATATTTATTTGAGTAATATACAGCATTATTTAGCTTTAAGAGAATAAGTAAGTAGGCAAATGGATCAGGTACAGAGTAAGTAAACAAACCAAATGTCCATAGGCACTTGGTACATGACAGAAGTTGTGTATTTCAAATCAGTGAAAGAAGTATGTACTCTGGTTATGGGACATCTATCCATATGAAAATTATACAATGCAATAAAATCCAATGGATTAAGTATTTAAATGTTAACTGCAATAATGCACTTTTTAGTCAAAAATATACTGTGACATTTGAGTAAGCCAAAATGTTTTAAACATGATGCCAGAAATTCTAATCATAGAGAAAAAGACCAATAAATGAATCTGTGCTTAAGGAGACAAAACATGTCTAGACAATGAAAGACAAATAACTAAATTGAAAAGACAGGGCTGGGGATATAGCTCAGCAGCACAGCGTCTGCCTGGCAAGTACGAGGTCATGAGTTTTACTGCTGGTACAAAAACAAAAACAAACAAAAAAACTGAAGACTAGGAAAAGTTTGTAATGAATATAACTAAAATAAAACAAGTTAGTATTCCAAAGTTACCAGAAGGCCTCCACATATTCACTGGTCTTATTAGGAAAATTGAGCTCTATTAATAATGAAAGTATATTGGGAATATATATTCTGAAATGGGCAATAGGTCTCAATGCCCTTCATTGGTTAAGAACCTAGAATAAAGAAAGATAATTTAAGACATTCACAAAATTCCAGTGATCTTTTGAAAAAAAGGAAAGAAGTTCTTAAAATTAGGATTGCTGGATTGTATTTGATATGGTGAAATGTATTATTAAACTTCCTTCAGAAAAAGGCATATTAGTTTTCTACCAATACCATACTAAAAGGTCTGTTTTTCCATATTCAAATGTAGTCTGAATTTAGCCCATGATTATATTATCTATTAATTTATTATAAAATCACAATCTGCTGTATTTTTTTGCTTTTTTGTTAGAAGATATTCATTTGTAACGTGTTCTCTTGGTTGCTTTTTTCTTTTCTTTTTTTTTGTACTGGGGATTGAACTCAGGACCTTTAACTTGCCAGGCAGGTATTTATGCCACTGAGCTGTATCCCTGATGGTTGCTTTTATGAATTTATGAGTTTTTTATATATTTAGAGATATTAACACTTTCACATGTGATGCAATTTTTAAAAAGCATTCCAAAACTAAATTTTATTTTGATGAGAGGAAGATATTAGGTTACTCTTTTTTTTCTCATATGCACACTATTTTCATTATATGTTCTAGAAGAGTTGGTTCAGTTTATTATTATCATATTAGATCTTATTTTAATTTTAAATGAGTCCCATGCTAAATACCAGTCTTTTTATAAGACAGTTTACCATTAGCAATTTTGTTGTTATTGTTATTTTAAAGCCACCAACTGATTGATTCATGCTTCTGTTGTGCAAAGAGGTAGATATTTTTACACATGAATACTATATTTTCTGTTCTGAGTTGTTGCTTATTTTACAGTGTATTATCATCATAGTTAAATAACAACCTAAAGTAGTATTTTATTCTGGAGTCACATTCTTTTGACTTCCTAAATTTACTGACTTGTCACTCTGCTGATTTTTGACACCTAGCATTGTTGAAGACAAATCTAGGACCTATTACTCTCTGGGTATCTTTCTTCCAGAAATGAGATGATTCATAAGTTTTATTATACTAATATATTAAAATCAAAGCATTATTTTATAAGATTTATTTTTTTCTGATTCATTATGTCAAGTGCATTTTCTAACACCTCATTGCTTTACTATGAAATTTTATGTTTTCTTAAATTTGTCATCCACTGTTACTGACTTGCCTTTCTACAATAGCGGTTCTACATTGGTTCTCTTATCTACCCTTAGTTCCTCACTTCAGTTATAAAAGTTTCTTATTCACATATTTTAACATTCCATCTTCAGTCTCGTTTTGTAGAACTGATGTCCTCTTTAATCATCAGCTTTTGCCTAACATTTTTTTTTTCTGTTTCTAGTGTTCATTTTTCTGCTTTCTCTTCACTTGCCATCTGCATGTTGTGCTTTGTTAATTAAATATTTGACTTCAATATCTGCATATGTCTTAGCTCTCTGCATTTATTTGTCAAGTGTGAGTGAAGGCAACTAGCTTTCTAAGTATCTTTTGGTAAAATCCCTTTGACTTCCTATTATCTAACCTCTTTACAACCCCCGCCCCTTGAACTCTTGTTTTCTCTAACACCACTTGAATCTTCCCAGTTAACTTGAATTAAGGGGATGAACATTTATTATTTCTGCTCTTTATTCAGTTATTTTTCATTGAAGCATCTTATGAAGGGAGTCATGTAAAAAACAATAATTTTTACTATTGAAGTTTGAATGTAAAGTATCCCTATATTTTTTGGCACATGTTGAAGCTTTTACTCTGGATATATAAAAAGGTGAAACAGGAGACATAAGAGAGATGGACATGCTATGGTTCAACAGAGAGTTTAAGTGAAACTATTATTGTGTTATTTTTGTTTTCATGAAATGGACTGTCTTTACTTCTAGATGATGACATGAAAACCTAAACTTTAAAAGTTCAGAGAAATCCAAGTATAGAAAGGTCATTACAAGATGTCTTGGCGCTATTTGTATGTCTATAAGTGGTTTTATTTTTTGCTTATCTATTTTTTGAGATAAGGTCTTGCTATGTAGTTCAGGCTGGCCTTGTACTCAGTATGTAGCCTAGACTGGTCTTAAACTCTGGGCGATCCTCCTGTCTCAGCTTCCTGACTGCTGGGATTACAGTTATTACCATATCTGACATATAAAGTTATTTTTAAAGTAAGCACTACCTTTTTTTTTTTTAAAAAAAGGAATTTGGCATGGATGCACAAATAAAGACAGAATTACATTTTAAAAATAAGTGATTGATAGTAGTTAGGAGGCAATGAGAAAGGTACTCATATTTAAAGTGTATTCCAAAAATACATTTAATAATACTTTGGTGTTTTATTTGATTGGTTACATTCATATAGAGCAAGTCTCTATTTTAAAAGGTAGGAATATGTACTGATGTGGTATAATTAGGCATATACTTTTGTACACTGTGTGATTTCAGCATAGTTATGTTACTTAGTCATAGGGTACCTAAATATTTCTGTCACTTTGAAAAGTATGTAATTCCTATTTTTAAATATGCTATTTGAAATACTGCAAATATTTCAGGATCACCAGTTAAAAACACCATAAAAAGTACCACAAAAATTTATGAAGAAATAGCTCCTTAGATAATATTGACTTTATTCAAAGGTGAGATTGCTTTCTGTAATTTTTATCTCTATCCTCTTCTATATCATTTACTTTGTCTGAGATCTCACCTCCCCTAAAGATGAAAAATATTTTTACAGTTGAGATATGCAACAGCAAAAGGGAGTCAATAACTTAAAAATGTATTGTCAAGTAAAGCACAATATACAGAACAACATAATGTGGTAAATAATTCTAAAGAACAGGATCATCTTTAATTTTACTTGATTGAATATAACATATTTTATCAAATACTTAATACAAATAAAATGTACATTGTATTGAATATCTGTTGAGATGTGTAATGTTTGCCTAGTATTAACTACCTATTATTTTGCATTAAAGTGATCCAAAGCCCTTGGTGCACCTGGAAATAGAAGATATTCTGCATAAAAACACATGGAACCAACGAGAGAGGAGAGTCAGCTATGTTAACAACATGAATGCATTTTTTTCAGTGCTCACATCTAGCAGCAGATTTCTCAATGGGCGTTCATTTTTTATAAAAGAATAATAAAATTGTTATGAAATGCTTGGTTAAAAACTGGAGATTTTAATTCACCAACTAAGATCCCGTCACCAAACAGTATGGCCAAATGACAGGTCAGTGAGCCCCAGCAGTTTGCAAGAGCCAGGAGTGAAGAGTATCTTGGGAAAAGGCCTTCTAGAGTTATGTAATTGCTCTTTTTTTTTTTCTTTTACAGAGAATAAAACAGAAAACAGAACAAAGCAGATCGTAACAAAACAATGCAAGCAACACAAGATTTCTTGACAAGATAACAGGAAATCAACTATGGTTACCACAATGTCTCCTGTTCTCCCTGAAATAGTTGTCCATATCTTCACAAACATTGAATTCAAACAAAACAAAATAGTATAAAACTGGTCAAAACAAAAGAATGAAAGTATTACCGGCCTTCAAAACAAGACAATAGGAAAATTAACAATGGCCACCATAACAACTCTTGTTCTCTTCAAAGTAGCTATCAATACCTTCACACATATTGAAACCAAGTAACAGAAAACAGACTAAAACCAATAAAAAAAAGAATAAAAGCATTATTGGACTTCAAACCAAGGTGATAGAAAATCAGAAATGACTACCACAATGTCTCATTTTCTTAAAAGTAGCTGTTCATACCATTATATGCAATAAAATCAATTCTTGGCATGCATAAGCCTATACATGTATATCTATCTTTTCTGTAATAGAGGGAAAAACAAAACAAAGCAAAATACAAGAAAAACAAGGAACAACAGAGACAAATAAATAACAGTAGCAAAGACCCCCCCAAATAATACCAGTATAGGCTTTCAAAACAAGACTAGTTATATTCCTACCACTTAGGTACCTGCTCTTAAAAAAACGTTCTCTTCACAGATTTCTCCCTGGGCCAGTACATTTGTCGTTTCTCCTTCTCAGTAGTAAATCACCTCTTTACATAGTATTTGTAAAGTTTTGCCCATGATAACTGTTGACAGTCATTTTCTGCTCTTCCATTATGGTACAGGTCACTGTCTTTTATCACAAGGACTGGACTACAGAGACAAAACATCAGGACGCCATGGTCCTGCCCATCACACCATCCATCTCTCCACACGTTATAGCCAATCAGGCTCGCATTACAAAGTGAGATAATTTTTTAAATGGATGATTATTAGAAACAACATTTAGGAAGTTGTGTTGTTTAGTATATCTGAATAATGTTCTACATAATGATGTACTATAAAATAGGAGGCTGAAGAAGAGTGAGATGTATATATGTTAGAATTATTTCCTATAAATTCAGTTATATTTTTAAGCAAAATATATGCAATCAAGAGTATTTAGCATACCTTCATTTCTGACCAAAATCACAGGTATATGAGCAATATTCAAAATTTACAAAATGATAAAATATATCAACTATTAATATTACAGAAAACACAGTGCTTTTTTTTTTGCATTTTAACAGTTTTATGAATGCAAGAGAAGAGAAAAAGATGCCATATGCTAGAGATTGCTTTTACAGTAAATCTGTACTCTTACTTAATATTAACAAGTTTGTTTGCAATGTATTTCTCCCATTAAGAAGACTGTCAAGCAGTGAAAAAAAGTCAGTTATGTTTCAATTTTGTGCTCCAGACTCTGGATATATTTCAATGTATAATAAAAAAGTTTAACATGTGTAATAGCATATCATGTTCATTTACAAATGAATTAGAACTGATCTATGCCTGATTGTAATATTGCAGTACTTACTCTTGAACTCCATCTACATTCTCTGTTAGTAAATCAGTGATCTGAACAGTTGAAAGAAAATCTGGAGACAGAATCTTTTCATGCTCCTGGAATTCAGCATGTTTCTATAAAAACATAAGAGGAAAAAGACAGTTCATGTTATATTTTGCACATTAAACTCAATGATACACAATGTATTCTGGTGGTCTAGTTGCTGTCAGAAAAAAATTAAAAACAAATCTCATAAACATTTAATTATTTTTCTTTTCCTTTTTTATGTGATGGTATCTCTTCCCTGAAAAGCCAAATGGCTAGTCGGCCAGTCTTTTAGCACATGCATAACTCAGTGATAGCTATGTGCATATTTCTCCTTAAAGCTGGAGCTCATAAGGAGGCAGAGGCAAGTAATAAAGTCTTGCTAACATCAAAATGCTTAACTTCCAATAGGAGGAACAAATCCAAGGACAGAGCTTGATAAATGAGCCACAATAAATGGGAAATGCATTCTGTCCTGTCCCCTGCTGGGTGCAGGACAAGGAGTCCATGGGGAGGACATCCAGGAATGATCTTTTGGGACTGGGTATGGATAACACCCAAGGTGAATGCATCAGTAACATTGGGGTTCTGCAGACCACACAGTTAAGGAGGGGTTCTGTAAGTATAAAGCAGCTCACGGTGCTAGCGTAAGTACAGGAGATTTTAATTGGACACAGGTGGGCAGTGAGAATTGGGAACATTATAATATTTTAAATTTAATGAGTTTAACTATTTACTCAATGCTTGCAAGGTACAAGACACCATAAATACTGTAGACCATGAACAGTTGAAAAATGATAAGTTGAGGAGCTTTTACTTAATAATATAGACAACAGAGAATTCTTGAAGTTTTTGAGCAGTTAAATAACAACATAAGCTTGTGCTTCATGAAAAAGAAATCCCTGGTAGAGAGAGGACACAAAGGAAAAGTTAAATGAAGAGAAGTGATGAAATGAAAATAGTACAAAGATAAAGCATTGGAGTTGGGCATGGTGCCTGTAATCCCAACACCTGGAAAGCTGAGGCAGGAGTATAGATGTGTTTTGGGAGAATGAAAGAAGGAAGAAAGACAGAGATTCTGAGTTTCTGAAATAGGTGACTTGAGAAAAAAGTGAGGACACTCAGGGCTTCAACAGTAGTTATGGGCCACCTTTGGTTGAATTAGACAAAGTGGGTGGAAGAAAGCGTAAAGAGACTTTCACAAGACTGACAAAGCTCTGTGCTTAAACATATCACATGTGAATGTAGTTTCAGTTCTCACTAACACTTCAGCTAAGTGTTTTGTTCAAAGTACAACCCACATGACTGTACATGACACTTAAGTTACACCAACAGAAATTAGGTGGATAGAAAGGCAAGATGTTTTATTTCAGTGGCTGAGTGAAGGTAGAATACATGTAGCAAGGAAAACATATTTAGATTTTAATTAGAAATGCTGGAGTCAAAAAGGTCAAATTTAAAGATGTTGGATTAGGAGTCAACTCTAAGGATGAGAATGAATGCAACTGTTCAAAGCCAGAGGTAGATGAGAAGCTGTGTGTGAAAAATGCAAAAGGAGGCTCAGACATAGGTAAGAAACAATAGCAGCTACACTGAAGTTGAGGTATCATTAAGAGTCTGGCAAGGGAAAAAGGGAAATGTTCTTCAGTAGACCAGACAGCACTGAACCTTCCGTGTGGATAGTTACCAATAAATAAAGGCAAGGAAAAGCTTTGCTACAGTTGACCAGATGACCTTCCACTTTTTTTCTTTTTAAATATAGGAAGATCTCAGAGCTGATACTTACTGGTAATGGTTACTGGCTTAGTGTTTGTCTTTTAGTATTAGGTTATCATATTTTTATTTAAAAAATCCTAGTTTAGGAAGTCTTTGCCTGTGACTATGGCTTCAAGTGTTTATGCATGTTTTCTTTTAGCAGTTTCTACATTTTAAATCTTACTTCTTGGACTTTGATCCATTTTAAATTGACTTTTAGCAGCATGAGAAGGATGGATCTAGCTTCAGTCTTATATAAGTGCACATCCAACTTGTATAATACTGTAAGAGGTTCTTTTCTCCAATGTGTATTTTTGGGCTCCCTTGCCTAAAATCAGGCTGCTGCAATAGCATGGGTTCATTTCTGTGTTCTCCATTCCATTCCAATAGTCTATATTTCTATTTTTATGCTAGTACAGTACTATTTTTGTTTTCATGGCTTTGTCATATAATCTGAAATTAGGTGCCATGATGTGTCCAGCCATGTCCCTTTTGCTGAGGATTGCTTTGGTTATTCATGGTATTTTGTATTTCCATATGAATTCTACAGTTTTTTTCCATTTCTTTGAAGATCATTGTATTTTTATGAAGGTTCTGTTAAATCTGTAGATCACTTTTGGTAATATGGTCATTGTGGCAATATTAATTCTGCCTATCCACAAACAGGAGATCTTTCTATATTCTGGTGTCTTTTTCAATTTTCTTTTTTTTAGTTTTCTAAAATTTTTCAATGTAGAGGTCTTTCATCTCTAAGGTTAAGTTGACACATAGGTATTTTATTTTATTTGAATGTACTGTGAATGGAATAGTTTTCTTAATTTCTTTTTCAGCTGGTTCATGACTGGAGTTTAGTAAAGCTACAGATTTTTATTGTTGATTTTATATCCTGATACCTTGTTGAATTAATTTATCAGTTCTAAAAGTATTTTGGTAAAATTTTAGGGTCTTCTAAGTATCGAATCAAAAAATCTACAAACAAGAGTAGCTTGACTTCTTCCTTTCTTATTTGTATCCTTTGTATTTCTTTTCTCTTGCCTAATTGTGCTTGCCATATTTTCAAGTACAGTATTTAGTAAGATCTGTAAGAATAAACACCCTTGCCTGGTGTTGAAAGGAAATGCTTTCAGTTTTTCCCCATTCTGAATAATGTTGGCTGTGGGTTTATCATAAGTGGCCTTTACTATATGGAGGAATTATCCTTCAGTAACTTCTTTCATTAGAGATTTTAACATGTATTCCTGAATAGAATGACAACAGCACAGGAAATAACAGCAAGAATCAACAAGTGGGACTTCAAATTATAAAGTTTCTGCAGAAAAAGGGAAAGAAACAACTAACAGAGTGAAGAGTCAGCCTACACAATGGTAGAAAACCTTTATCACTTACTTTATCACTTACATAAAGAACTCAAAACTTTAACATGAAAAACTCAAATAGTCAAATCAATAGAGGCAAGTGAACTGAGTAACACTTATCAAAAGAAGCACAAATAGTTAATAAATATATGAAAAAATGTTCAACATCTTTAGCCACCAGAGAAAAGGCAAATCAAAATGACATTTTGACTCCATCTCACTCTCTTCAGAATGATTACCATCAATAATATAAGTAAAACAATGAATGCTGTTGAGCATGTGGGGGGAAAGGAACTCATCTACACTTTCCATGGGAATGTGAACTGCTACAAGCCACAGTGAAAATAAATTTTGAGGTTCCCCAAAAAACACAAGGGGTGACTTAAAACTATAGTGAATGTTTAAATTTTAAAATTTTATTATAGTAAAAGACACATTCCCAAGAAAAATGAGCAGATATGTTTGAAGCAAGAGGAACTATTTTTAGTATTTTGAGGCAGATTAATGGCAATGTCTTTTATGCTAATTTTTAAAAAACATTTAGCATATGTTGTGTCTTTATTCACCTTATTCACTAGAGCTGGCACTGAGCAACTTTGGTTCTTTGTAAAACACAAAATGACCAAGAAATTTAAACGGAGCCAGCCACAATGCTCCAGTAAAGACACTCATGAAAGAACTCCCAGAACTCTTTCAGTGTTAAGAATGTTTCAGTAGGGATAAGTGTGTTAGAAGCAAGGAGGAATGTATTCAGGGAGATTAATGACAATGTGTGTTTTACTGTAAAACTTTTTTTAAAAAAATCACTGTATTTTTGTATACTACATAAAGCACTACCATTTGTTCTAGTTATACCACTCCTTGGTAATTAGCATAGTTCCCTGTATGCCAAAGGAATGAAAATCACCAAACTATAGAGATAACTGCAAAGTCATGTTTATTATGGCTCAATTCACAATAACCAAGATGTGGAACCAACCAGATGCCCATCAACAGATAAATGGATATAGAGAATGTGGTATACATAAAAGATGGAGTATTATTCCTCCACAAGGAAGAATAGAAGTCTGTCATTTGCAAGAAAATGGATGGGTCTGGAGACCATCATTTTGAGCAAAATAAGTAGGAATCGGAAAGATATATATTGTATATTCTCCTTAATATTGTATGTGGAACCTTAAAAAGACAATAAGAAAACAGAAAAGAGACAATCATTAGACAAGAGGAAGAGGATAACAGAAAGGGGGAGGGAGTATAAGGGTAGATTATTGGAGATTGGATGTGAGAAAAATATATTATAAACACTTAACCCCAAAAGAATGTGAAACTAGGGAGGAAGACAGCGCGGGGGGTGATGGAGAGGTGAAAATGATTAAAGTATGTGCATATATGAATTTGCCAAAATGAAACTCATTAATTTGTATAACCCATAAAAAAGAGGAAAAAAGCCTAGTTTAAAAATAAAATATGCTATATTAATCATCTTCTTGTAATCTAGGGTGAGCAAATTAGCCTGAACTAGGACATATGATTAGAATATAAATTCATTAGGAAAAAACATTTTAGTGCCTAATGTAAAATTTTGCCCCTATTAGTCATTTGGACACTTGTAAATTGAATTAAATCAGTAGATTTTAACATATGACAGTATTTTTATTCCTAATATATAGGTAATGATGATAAACAGTTTTATTGGAAGTCAAGTATAGTTAATTCCTACATGGTCGATCCCATTAGGTGGTAAATCCCTCAGGGATAGTCCTGCAACCTTTTAGTTCACTTTAGGATTCTGCAGATCCCTGTCTGCCAACAGAGGTTACTCACTGACTGCTTGTGTTCATCTTTATCACATGATGACACTGTTCAGTGCTGGTGCCTGATGAGTACAAGATTTAGATGAATTCAAGAGTCTTCATGATTTGACTACTGATTAATCTCATGAGTTAAAGAAGTCATTTAAACCTAAATCTGGATCCATATTTAAAAATTTATTTTATAGGTTTTAACATACACAAGATTGTGTGCATTATGAATAGTAAATAATGGTAAAGACGAAAGATGAATTATTCAGACATTCAGATCAATTTATTTGATTTAGAAAAATCTCTAGAAAGGAGAAAGGTAGGTCACACAGGAAATATGTGAGAGAATATAATAATTTTAACTTTTCAAGCAATAACAATTTAGCTAAGATGGCTAAGATTAGTGCAACAATTTTTAGTTAAACTTACAGCTTTAAAATAATCATTTTTGGTATAGTTTGTCTTTGGGTTGTTTTTTGTTTTAAATTATATTCCTGGGCCTATTTTAAAATAGGCCTCTTTTTTTGTTTGTTTTACACAGTACCTTACACAAGATAGAATATTAGGTGGTTAAAAATCTTTGATCTTGGAATACATACATTTTGATTTGTAAAAAATTAGAGATTCAACAGAAAATTAACAGTCTAAAAATATAAATCTATAATTGCAGTTTTCTCTATAAAATTACCTCTTTGACTAGAAAAATATGTAAACTAAATTGCACTGTTAACTCATTTTACTCCACCACGTGGTTGATTTCATCAGTTATTCCAGGAGCAATAAAATTTCAAGCTAGCATCACTTACTGGATAATCTTTTCTCTGATTTCTCTCTCCTCTAATGCAGCCTAAACACTCCACACTTGTACATATGTCTGTTTTTAATAGAATGAAGCTTTTAAAGGCATGCTTATATCCATTGCTGGTAGTTTTCAAATAGAAAATATTCTTGATAAGTATTTACTAAAAGAAAGAAAATGGATTTCACCCAATTAGTAAAGAGGGGTTTCCTAATCACAGAGAACCTAGGTTTGCCTGCAAATGTCAGATTTTGAAAGGCTTTTACCACGCCTAAAATAAGCGACCTAAGGAAAAGTGCTGTTTTAAACCACGTTAGAGCTTGAGGCAAAAGAAAAGTCAGTAATACTGACCTGATCTTTATTTAAAAATTTGATCTATTATAGATTTTGTGCATTAATGTTGATTTCACTAATAAGTGAATAAAATATAATTCGTCTGGGTCACTGGGTTTTTAGCAGCCTCTTAAATTTTGTACTTAAGATCACCTCACTCACCTCACCATAATCTTGCTAAGAAGCTCAAATGCCAAAGGAAATAAATAAGTGAATGAAGAATCAAGTAAAAGACAGAGAAAATTCTTTAAATTCTGAAGAGAACAGAAAAATCTATGGTAAATGTGATTTTAAAAAAGAAGAAGAAAAATAAATACATGCCATACCAAGTGGGAATAGAGTTTAAAATTCCAAGGAAATGAATAAGTTCCCAGGAAAATAATAAGTTATCAAAATTGAGAGGGGATAAAGGAAAAAAAACTGATCCGATCAAACATAAACTAAACTGGGACTGTACTTTTTATGAAACAACTATGCCTATTTTAGAATCAAGAACAGTTTTTCCAAAACTAGGTTGAAGTGAGTTAATCTTTAAAACTAAGCACACTACATGCAAAACTTGGTACCAGAAAAAAGGGATTATAAACTAAAATCACTAATGAATATAGATATAAAATTATAATTAAAATATATTTTAGAAAATTGAATCCAGCAGTGGATTAAAGAATAATAAGCTATCATTATGACCAAATATAATTAATTCCAAAAATAAAACATGGATCATCATTAGTAGATCTAGCATAATTTTATACCAAACTAAATGATATGAATCTTATGATTATATATATATATATATATATATGTAAATGTTGAACAAGTACTTTGTATATTTAGAAGAGAAACTCTTGGCAAATACAAATAGAAGAGAACACCTAAATGTGAAAGACACAATCTGTCAAAATAAACAGCAAACTTCATTTTGAATAGTGAAATAGTAGTCATTCATAAAAACTAAAAACTAAAAAGGGTAACAACTAATAACATTATTGTGATGTACCTCAGTATAGAGGTCCTAATACAATAAAACTAGTATCATATATGGCTTAAATATTAGAAATGAAGATAAAAAATATTTATTTTAAGATTAAATGATAGAACTATATACCTAAGAAAGCTGATATCATGTGAAAATTGTTTCAGCTAATAGGAAATCTGGTGAAATGATTAAATACAATATATAGAACAGTTGCATAAAATATAAATATACAAAAGCTATTTGGTTTTCTCTACATGAGCAACTAATCAGAAACGCCAATGGCAAAAGCTTGATTAAATTATGCTTGATTAAACAGTTAAATATTATAAATGTATAATATAACCAATAATTATAATTGGTAATAAGTATAATAAAGAGATAAATGTAGTTTGTGTAAGACTACACAAATAAATTCTGAAACTATCAAAAGTTTAAAAATAAGAATTGAAAAAGAAGCTTATTGGAAATCTTCAAAGAATTGGTTCCCTCTGATATTATACATTTAATATGATGACAATTTGAAATCTCAATGGGATTGTTCTGGAACTTTGCAGGAGCTCTGATAGGAGGACACATACATTTGGAAAAAGAATAGTGAGAGGTACATTTCTAACTCAGATGTTAAACTTAATATAAAAACGATAAAATATTGACACAACAATGGAATATATATATATATAATTCCATATTAATTATATATATATATATATATATATATATATATATATATATGTAATTTTAATTCTTTTTGTTGTCCCACTATTCTGTTCATTCTATGTCCATCCATATATACGTGTACTGTCATGGGAATAGGCAGTCTGTTCTCAAAGAGAAGAAATAGTGGTTTAACCAATAAAAGAAGATGACAACTGGCGATTCACCTCTAGAAGGAAGTAAAATTAGATTCTCATTTCAAATCTACAAAATATATCTAAAATAAATTCTAGACTTTTAAATACTTGACTTTAGCAAGTATTTACAAAATCTTTCAAAGATATTGAAGATTATGTGGAGCCAGCCGAGAGGGAGAACAGAAGGCCGTGGAAGGGCATGACTTTTTAAACAAGACAGTAAACCCAAAGAAAATAGTAAGAAAGACAATTCTAAATATTTGTCAGTGTCTTCATACCTACTGCAGAGGTTTTCTAGCAGCCCTAAGTGTCTGATAAACTCTACGCCTGCATACTAACATTTTTTTGGCACATTAATACTTTTTTATCTTGCATCATTCCATAACCTGCCAAGGCTGATCTACATTATCAACCATAGTATTTGCATTTGCACTGAATTATTCATAAATTTTATGAAATGTTCTAAAATGATATTGAAATCACAGCAACCTGACCATCATGCACTGATGTTGGACCCTGAGTTTATTACCTTCCAATGGTGGAATAAGGTCTGCTGTCTAACATTGTAAGGACTACCTAAGGTAGGGAGAATAGCCTATGAACTCCCCTGTGTCACGGACAATCTCAAAAATAACACCATCTTTCCACTCAAGATTATATATGCTCCCTGATAAAGCCCCTAAAGCACCGAATATACATTGTCTGTTGGGGGAATGTGGTAATACCTGAAGAAGTATTATTAGCTGGGTGTAGGAATGTACACCTATAACTCCAGCACTCTGGGAGGCTGGTGCAGGAGGGTCACAAATTTCACCAGAGCCTGTGGACAACTTGGTGACTTGACTTAGAGAGACTATGTCACCAAAAAAGGAAGCGGGGAGATTTGAGCATGTAGTTCAGTGTGAAAGCCCTGGGTTCAATCCTCAGTATTGAAAATGACAACAACAAATAAAAACAAAAATATTATGAGGAATATTCATTAGAAGCAACTGGAAAACAATCATTTTCATTTTCTTTTAGGTCTCTGATGTGAGTTGAAGCATATTCCTAGTGAGTATAGTACTTAAATGGTTCTATTTTCTAAGTAGTATTTTTAAAACTATTAAGAAAAAGAGTTGAAGAACAAACGATGGATAGAAAATGGTCACTACATGCTAAGCATATGTTTATAAACTTTCACTCAGTGGTCTGCACAGTAAAATATTTATTTTCAGATATTTTTCATTTTTGTGTTTGTTTGTTGAGAAAGCATCTCACTATGCATTCCAGGCTGGTCTTGAACTCACTATGTAGCCCAAACTGGTTTCAAATTCACAACAATCCTTCTGACTCAGCCTCCTGAGTGTTGGGATTATAAGTACACACTACTGTTCTTAAGTATTCATATGGATAAAGGCCAAAATTTTAGTCTTACATCTTAAAGGGAGGCATTTTCTCTAGTGTTACTAAAGAAACTGGAATGTCGAACTCAGAAAGTTGGCAAGCAAAGCTTATGCAACATCACAGAAAAAACAAATCTTTTTCCCTGGATCTGTGTTTTATGTTTGCTTGTTCACAGAATCTCTCTGAGAAGAATTTAATCTACAATAACTACCATTCCTGGCATATTTCAGGCCACCCATGAACTTAATTAGTTATCATAATTTATTGAGTGCCTACTATGTGATTAGGATAATTGTTTGCGATTATTCTAGGTGCTAGCCACCCCCAACACATGGGAAATCTCATGCTACTGGGAGCTTATGTTTTATTTCTGATAGACTTGGCAAGAAAAGAAATATTTCACTATTACTTGGCTCAGCTGACTATACAGCCTACTGGCTAAGTCAATCTAGACAGAAGATTTATTCAAAATGATATCATTAAGGACTCTCTGGATCAACTCTGGAAAGACTTTGATCTAAGAAGAACCTTTCTTTGCACCACTAAAGTGGCGGCGTTGGGAACGGACTGCTAGAGAGTCTTGCCACCTTTTTTATCCAACCTTTGAGACCCTGGGCAGTGCACAGGAGGCAGGCAGGAGTTGCCATTCTAATGACTGACATGGCTCTATAGACCAACTGCTTGTCTTCTCTATGTCTTCTCTATGGTCTTCAAGACCTCTGCTTTCATTTACAGTGGACAAGATAGTTTGCTCCATACAGTGTATTAATGTGTTATCTTAGGAAATGTGCACTACCAAGTGGATCCATGTGACAATTTATTGGATTTGTTATTAAAAAAATTTAGCATGCCCTGAAACGCATGCACATTACAGGAACTGCTCCTTCAAGAATTTAACAAATGGGGAAATGATCAGTCCTGAAGTGATAATTATCTAAGGTCTATAACTAGTTCATTCATTTGACATCCATTACAAAAAGCAGTAGGTTTTTGTTGTCGCTGTTGTTTCTTCTGAAAGGCCTGGACTTCTCAGTATTTTGAACATTTTATTTTTTTAAAAAAATCAAATATAATTTCATTAAGAACCTGAATTATCATTTTTCTTTAAAAGTATATTTTCAACCTGGATAAGGATGTACATATGTTCATTGACAACTGTGTATTCTAGGGTGTTTTGTACATGTTTAAATAACACAGTTTAATTGGGAAATTTCCTACACTACTTCAGAAGCTGTATTACTTACATTAGAGATCACAAGGGAGTAACTGACTTAGAAATCAGTTTATCACATTAAAATGTACATTTAATGTATGCTAATTTTATTTCTAAAGGCTCATATGAGAGTCTTATGCCTCAGCAGCCTGCATATAGTATTGGGAGGTATTCAGACTGGGAATGGATTGCGTGTCTGGAAGCAGGATACACAATTACTGGCTCTCTGCATTTCTTCATTTATGAAATTGCAGTTAATACTTATCTTCAGCATACAAAAATATGGTTTATACTAATATGTGAGCTGAACAAAGCACTGTTAACATATTATTCACCTCAGAGGCTTAAACAAAACTGAAGAAAATTTCCTTTATCATAGACTCTGTGTGAAGATTTATCCATTTCAGAGGGTACTATTTGGTATGACAGAATAGTAGGTTTTTGAGTAAAGTTATCTAAAACCGATTTATTATTCAGAGTTGGCCCTGGTTGGAACCTAAGGATACTTTCATGTTACACAAGGAGGCCACTAGAATTCAGAAAGGTTCAGTGTCTTTCCCAAATGCAATCTGGCGGTGAGGAGCAGCAATTAAGCCTGGTGACAAGGATAGTTTCCTAGCTGCTGTCCTTCATCCTGTCTTTTAGTATGTATTTATGTGTTCTGAGAAATGGGAAAATAACAAGTACGGAAGGCGGGTCTTCTAATGTTAACCCATGGATAGTTATTATTCAATGACACCTTTTGAGCAACCGCAACTTTGATCATCACAGAAGAATGAATAGCAATTTCAGAAAGGGACGGACCCATTAAAAAATCTGAGATCCTGTAATCTCAGCACCGTGGGAAGCTGAGGAAAGAGCATAGATTCAAGCCCAACCCCAGCAAGTTAACAATTCCGTAAGACTCTCCAAAAACAAAACAGAACATTAGCAAGGCATGAGGATGTAACTCAGTACACCTGATTCTAAGTCTGAGTTCACCGTTTAATTTTTTAAATTTTGAAAAACTGAGGGGGGAAAAGAAAGAAAGGAAAAGCAAACAAACAAAAACACACCGTGGTTGTGAGGCTGTTTGGACAGGGACCAATGCATTGCACGAATTCATACAGTTTAGACCCAGGCACACGCTGCACGCCAGGCCCGCTAGGGGTGGTGGAGGGAGGGCAGACAGCACGAAGGGAAGGGGCGCTCGGGAACCCCACCCTGCTCCTGGGCTCCCTAACCTGAGACGCCCTGGGTGGACCCCGCCTGGCCGACCTGTGCGGCTGCGCTCAGGCCTGGGCGCCTCCGGGCCGACCTTGGCCCTGGCCGCCGACCTCAGGGCCCGAGGCGGGCGCTCAGGGGTCGCTGAGACCCAGAAGGTTTGGAAACGGGCCTGTACCTCGGGTGTGCTTGCAGTCTGGGTCATCCCTCCAACGTTTTCGGCCGGAGCACTCCCCAACTACTTCGCCCGGAAATGGCGGGAGGGAAGCGACCTCGTCGCCTGGGCAACAGGGGTGGGGCCAGCCTGCGGGGCCTGGAAACAGATTGGGGCCCAAAGCCTCTCCCCACCAGGGCAAGGCTGGAGAGCGGTGCAGGCTCCGCATCCTCCTGCAGGGACAGACTTGTTCCTTTCTGTGAGAGTGAAAGCTGGGAGGAAAAGGCAGTTTAAATAGCAACTTTAAGGAACCAGTATGTCTGAAAGCGCCTATGGTAGCACGCACTGCAAGCTCTTTCTTTTGCAAGTTCTTAATGAATACAAGAGCAAGATAAATTATTAGAATACTGACCATTGGTAAATATTTGACCTTAAGTAATTTTTGTTATTTTTTTAAAGTTCCATGATAGTATTGTAGTCATGCTAAAAAGGAAAAAAAAGGACAAACACACCCAAAGAGTTAGAGATGATGAAATGATATGCAGTCTGTATTTTACTCAAAAATAGCGGGAGAGGCGTATGCGAAATATGTAGAGGTGTGAATAAATCAATATGAGTATGATGCGGGGGGAGGGGAGTGGGCTGAGACTTGTTGAGTATATTATACTTTCTACCATTACATATATATGACAATTTCCATAACAGAGACTCTTAAAAACAAGATATGTTTCATAGAAGTCTGAATGTTCTGGCTTTTCCAGATGATCCATACCTATTTGAAAATGGCATGTATTTTGTTTGAACTTTCATACATGGAGATTAATATGCTGTCTCAATCAGATATTTTTAAATGCTTCTGTTCCTCCATCCGTAAAATGATATAACACTATTGGCATCAAAGCCTCGTGGGGAGGATCTAGCAGTTTATTATGTATGGAAATGTTTCGATCAGTCCTGGTCCCTAGTAGTGGTCTGTGCGTGCTAATCAGGGTTAGGATTAGTGTTGTGTTTCTACTTAACTGGTACACAGCTGCCAAAGTACTATTTCTTTTGTGATAGCACTTAGCCTTTCAGACCAAATTTAACAGTTAGCTGTATTTACACAACCTCGTAACTGAGCCTTTCTTTCAAACGACCTCACAGTTCAAATTATTGCACCTCACTTGCACCATCTCTAGTTTTGCTTTGTACTCTTCTTGGTATTATTTTTAGTCCAGAAGAACCTAGTTCAGTTTGCATTAAGAAGTATCAACTCAAGTGTTTATGATTTTCCCATTTTACAAGGACTGTACTGGAATTTCATCAATTATTGAAACTATAATCAATATATAGTGATTGCTAGAGCTAATACAGGAGTCACCACCTGTCCTGGTTACTTTTCATTCTTTGCTGATACAAAAATATCTAACACTGAAGGAAGGAAAGATTCATTTATGTAGCTCACAGTTTCTGGAGGTTTCAGTCAGTAATCAGCAGGCTCCAAGGCAGAGTGGCATGGTACAGGGTCTACAGTTCAAGGCTGTAGATAGCAAATGCAGGAAAAACAAAAGGGATAGAGGAAGAGGAAGCTTCTTTTCCTCCCTTACATTGTGAGCAGGCTACTACTCCCACAAGGTAGGTATAGCATGCACACCCCTCTGTGCCCATCTCTTGCACAGGTTGAGGATAATTACAAAGTTAAGGACCCAGGCACCCAGGTGAATCCCTTGGTTAAAAGCCTAAACTTCTCAAACTGAAACAATGTATCAGCTATAACAATCCACCCCTTGTCAACTTGGCAATCAGACACATTTCTTTAAATAGGTTTCTGGGTACAAAGACATGCTTATTCTTATCATTTAACATCTTGAACTTTATAACACAGGTTTAATAATCCTTAAGAACCAGTATTAAGTCTATCAACATTATATTACTTTAGAACTCTAACCTTTTGTCCCTGGCCCCCCAAAGACTCCTGCATATCCTTTATGCAAAAGGCATTTAGTCCATATGCAAGAGTTGTAGAAGTTCTAACCATTTAAGCATTGCTAAAAAGTCCAAGCCCCAAGTCTCCTCTGAGATATAAGGCAAACTCTGAGCTGCAAGCCCACATATAAATGAAAACAAAGTTAAACACTTCCAACATTCAATGGCACAAGATAAATATTTTCATTCCAGAAGTTACAAACAGGGGAATATAAAGGATTGGGACCAAAGCAAGTCCAAAATCCAGCAGGTCATACATTAAGTACAGTAGTTCCATCATCTAAAGCAATCTGTGACAACTTCTGAACTCTAAAGATCTGTGTGATTCCACCCCCACGGCACTTCTGATGATTGTGGCTTCCATGGCTTTTCTTTTGGGCTGGTTTTGCTCCCTCCTTGCAGGTTTCATTAGATGATCTACACTCCTGGCTTTTCCAAACTTCTATGGTCTGCTCGGCACCTTTGGCTTCACACTCACAGCTGAGCACAAATTCCTCTCAGGGGCATGCTACTTGGCCTCCTAAACCTTCTGAGATTGTGGTGGAAGCCATCTTAAACCCATAAATCTTGCATTCTGCATATACCTAAAAACAGTGCCAAAGTGGATGGTGCCAAGATCTGCTACTACATGGAGCAGTAGCCAGGATTTCCTCTTTCTTGGCTGTAGGGGTCAAGTGTGTGGATTGATAAGCACTCTGAATCTAATTCTAAGAAATTTTCTATGCTTCCACCATTCTGAAACTCAGTGCAGCCACCGCTCTGGAGCATGTTGCTCTCCAGCTGTCTCCTCAAAGCGAAGTCTTTAGCTCTTACAATTTTGAGACTGCAAGGGATAGAGATTTGCTGCTTTTGGGGATGCCTCCAGGCCATCTGTTATTTTCTCTTGTAACTTCTCAGCTATGGAGAGCTCCTCAGCTCTGTCTTTGTAGTCTACAGCTTTATTGCAGCTTCCTTTCTGACCAAACTCACGTTGTAAATCATCCTGTTGGGATCTTTGCTCTTAATTTGCAACATAAATCTGGCTAAAAGCCCCCAACAGTAGCTATGGCCCCAAGATTCAACTGCCTTAAAGTTTCTTCTGTCGGATTAATTAGTCCACTGGCCTTAATTTTAGTCTCAGGCAAAGTCTCTGGATGAGAGCAAAATACAGACAAACTTTTTGCCAAGTCATAGCATACATTATCTGGAGTCTAGCACCTAATACAGTCCTTTCCAGCAGAAACCTCCCAAGCCTGGCCTTTACCAGCAGGATTGCTATCAGAATTCTGAGCTATGACCAGGAAGAATCTCCCATACAGAACAGTCTAAGATGTTCCAGGTCTACTCTTTCAGGAAACATCTCCAAACTTTTCCAAACTTTCCAGAAGCCATTCCCAAAGGCTCTTGAACCACATAGTCAGGTACAGTCACAGTAAGAACCTTACTAACCTAGTGCCAAATTCTTTTATTTACTTTCTGTCTTATTGCTGAGATAAAATATCACCCAAAATGAAAGGAAGAAAGCTTATATTGGTTACAGTTTGTGGAGGTTTCAGTTCATAGTCAACTGGCTCCAAGGCAGGGTGGCATGGCACAGTGGCAATACTTCAAGGTGGTAGAATACAGCAGAGACAGAAAGAACAAAAAGTGGTGGAGAAAGCAAGCCTCTTCTTATCAATCATAACACCACCTTATAAATTTGTGGTGCTCACTTTTTCCATACTTTGTTTTTGATCCCTATTCCAATTGAAAGTAGCTGCTCACCTTCCAAGAGGTTAGACCACTTATTCTTTAAATTTTGTGTTTGTTAAACTGCTAAGAGATTTATTTCTTCTAACAGATTCTAGTTTTCTCAAAGATTGATTTAAATTTCTGTCTTTTAATTGTTCTTCTCTTTGACAGTTGTTTAAGATTTTCTGTACCCCTTTTGTTTTTTGCCCCCATAAGTAGATGGACTGGTCCATTAAATATGGAATCCATTCTATCAGTATCAGGAAGGTTACACCAATCAAGGGATTGTTTTGTAGGAATTCCAATTTTACTCTAATATATTTAATGTTGTAATTTATTAAAGAAGTTAGTATTCAGGAAGCAGTTTAACTTTATGGGGTAGAAATAGTTTGCTCACTATGGAGTGGTGTTGAAAACTCACTAGTCTGAAGGTTACTTTTTACCTTGCACAAGTTAGAGCTGATTTTGGCCCCCTACTTCTTTTTCAGAGTCATGCCAACAGCAGGTGCCATGGTTTCTTACAAGGAAAGATCAGATATGTCTTCCTTCTGGTCTCTTTTGAAGATAAAGACTGAAATCAAAGACTGGAAAATTTACTTATTATCCTATTGTTTACTGTTTTAGGGCTGGAAGATAAAGTAAACACATGGGACTTTCAGTTATAGTTATTTTTTAAACAGATCTCTGACTTTTACCACATCAGAAAACATGAATGTCTTGATATTATTATTTGATCTATTTGGATTAACTTCTGTTGTAATGAAAGAACTCTAATATACATACCTACAAAACTATGACCACCTCAACATTTAACAAGTAGAAGTAGGTTTTCTTGAAGAGGAGTATTTTCATAATTGTATGAATTTGAGTATAGGATAAAGCATTTTTTGGGGTATCTGGTGTTGAACTCATGACCTTGTGCTAACCAGGCAGGTGCTGTGCTGCTAAGCTATATCCCCCTCCCCTGGATAAAGCATAATGTAAATACAAGAGAAGTATGTAGAAAAGACATAAAATGAGTTGGGAATCAGGAACAAGATGCAAATAATGGTGAGTGTTCAGCTGTGTTCTTAGGATGGGTAAAAATTTCTACTTTTCGTGATTTTTATCACTAGTTCATTTTAAGTATTAGTAAACTTCTTCACTAATAAATGAAATAATCTCTCTAATATGGTTAATACCACACTGGCAGTTCAAACATGGATATTCCTGAGGTCTTCAATCTATTAAGAACCCCCCCATGACAGTCTTAAAGGTTTAGGCTGGAAAAATTCTGATTTGCCTGTTAAGTGATAATGAGATAACATAGAATTCTGCAGATGAAGCTTATACAACACATTGTACCTATCCTTTAGTCACAATAAAATTATAGATGTAAAAAGAAGAAATACAGAAAAAGGATAAAATTACATGAGTATCTCAATAGATGAAGAAAAAGGCTTTGACAACATTCAGCATCCCTTCATGTTAAACTTTTTTGAAGCAACTCAATATAGAAAGATCTGCTTCATCATGGCAAATGATATAAATAAATGACAACACCAAGACCAATGTAAAACTGAACAAAAAAAAACTGAAAGCATTCCTTCTAAAATCAAGATGGAGACAAGATTGTTTACTCTTACCCCTCCTATTCCATATAGTACTTAGAATTTTAGCCAAAATAATTAGGCAAGAGAAGAAAATTAAGGGAAAAGAAGAAGTTGAATTATCTATATTTGCAGATGATATGTTCATTTGTTCAGAAGACCGCAAAGACTTCACCAAATAACTTTTAGATATCATAAGTTCAACAAAGTGTACAAAATCAACATAAAAATCCATAGGTTTTCTACACATCAGTAATCAATCTACTGGGAAAAAATTCTCAAAACAATTCCATTAAAAATAGCAACAAAAAAACCCTAGCCAAGAAAATCCTAGCAAAGAAAGTAAAAAACTCAACAATTAACACTATAAAATAATGAAAACAAGAAATGCAAAGGATACTAGTAGAAAGATCCCCTGTGTTTATAGATTGGCAGAATCAATATTTATAAAATGACAATATTACCAGAAATGATCTAAGATGCAGTTCAGTTCCTGTGCAATCAC
>PVLA01015386.1:0-11915 GCA_004027455.1 Hydrochoerus hydrochaeris
AGGAAATACGGTGGAGAATGTGATAAGGAAGCTGGAGGACGTCCGAGAAAGGAAAAGTAGGGTGAATTCCTTTTCTTAAAGTGAAAACACACACAGCCGAGGGGTTGGGGATTCCATTGCTTGTCAGCACCAACTCCTGCCTGGCTTTCGGGTAACGTCAGCCACGTTACCCGTGCCCCGGAAGTGCTGTTGCGTCCGCGCGTTGGCTTCCGGGGCAGATTGTAGTTGTAGCAGCTGTAGCGAGAGGGGGTCATTTTCCATTTCTGGTTCGGGAGAGGGGCTGGGTAAGGAGAAAAAGAGGGGTTTAAGGACGGGCGCAGCGCCTCCCTTCTGGGCCAAGGACAGAGGACAATTTCGACCGGCAAGAGCGGTTGTTGAAGTCCGGAGGACATGTTTTCCCTGTCGGACACGGTACAGCCTCAGGTGAGCCCGGTGTTGAGCCGGTTTTGTTGGGGCCCTACCCGTGGCCGGTTTCCAGTTGCTTTCGTAGAATCAGTGTTTCGGAAGCGAACCCAACAGGGAAGCGATAATCCCACGCGAGTTCTGCAGGTTAAAGTGGATAGCGTTGAGAGTAGGGCCTGAAACTTAAAGGGCTGCCAACGAAGCATTTGGGGGCGGAGGCGCGATATAAGCGTGATGGAGATTGCGGGGTTGATTGCGTGAGATTTCTGCCCGAGAATCCTTCAAGCATTATCCAAATCAGATATTCCGGAGCGGGGGTTAGGGATATGCCTATGCCTTGTTTACAAAGGGAGCGGGTAATGTTCTTTGTTTCCGACTCTTTCAGGACTTCCACTCTTTTCAGTGGAATTTAAACCGAATATTCTGTAATAATTTGAGTAACTACCATAATTTTTTCCCTTTTCGGTTTGAAATAGTATAAAGATTAGTTAACTTCTCACATTTCAAATTTTGATTCAGCTTCATCCTCATCTTTTTGTAAAGCAATAGAGCAGGGAAAAAGGATTTCAGTGGACTGTTACCCTTTTCCAAAAATAATCACTTGTGACAATGTTTTGTTCTTAATTCACTTCAAAAGTCTTTTTGGGTGGTACCATTTTGATAGGTTTCATTTTTCTTTCTTGAAAGTGATCACAGTTAGCACACAAATATTTTTTGAGCACCTTTAAGTTTTGTTTAAATTGACACCCTTAACTTCTTGGTATAAGGGTACGTTTGTGTTCCTTTGTTTATAACTCCTATCTCTGGTATTAGTAGAGTAATGGCAAGATCATAGAAAACGTAGTAGTTATTTATTGGGTATTGGGTGAACAAAGCAAATGCAGTCTTTCATCAGTGAAATAAAGTAAAGATGAGTAAGGGCCAAGTAAACAATGAACAGTTATTTTAGGCTTAGGGCTGAGTGTCAGAAGATCGTCAGGGAGCAAAGAGTTTTGTAGATTGGAGGAACAACAACCACAAAAAAGCCTAATTTCACTGGAGCATTAGTGATTAAAGGTAGCAGTGTCAGGCGTGAGATTTGCAACAAGCCTTAAGGGAAGTTTGTGTTTCATTTTAAGCCCATTGGGTATCGTTGAAGGTTTTAAAACGTGGTAAAATTTCTTTTCTTTTTTTCTTTTTTGGTCTTTTTGAGACGGGGTCTTGCTATGCAGTTCAGGCTGGCCTTGAGCTCATATTGCCCAGGCTGGTCTCAAATTTGTAGCCATTCTCCTGCCTCAGCCTCCCCAGTGCTGGAATTACAGGCAAGATTTTCATTTTTTAATAGATCACTCTGACTTCTTCATATGTGGAGAATATGAAAGGGCAAAAGTGGAAGTGTTAATTAAGGATGGTATTGCAAGAATCCAAGAAAAGAATCTTACTCTGCTCATGAGGTAGGATTATGGAAAGAAAGACAGTTTCATAAGGACAGATGTTTCTGGTTTGATCATCTGACATACAAAGGATAAGGTGTTGTGTGCTGAGATGATAGTGTCTGGAGGAGTCCTAGCAATTGTTTGAGAAAAAAGTGTGACATGGCCTATTCACATCAAGAGTGCCCGATTTTCTCTATCAGCTGCAGGGAGAGTTAGTGCTTTGTGATATTGATAGAGATGGCAAAGTAAGTTTGTGTACTCTGGCAGTCTTAACTGGCTCTCATTACCCAAAGATAGATATTTTGGAATAAATTTTATACTTTTTCTCCTCTATGCTAATATAGGTATGTATAATTTTAAAAAGATCGTCTGATAGTTTGCTTTGGTAATGTAACAACATATCATGGGATTTGAAGAAGGCCTAAGTGATGAGGTGGCTTTTAGCTGGAATTTTCAGTTTCATTCCCTGGGCTAGAAATCTTTCCTATGCTAGCTGTGTGACCATGGACATGCCACTAACTTTACCTGTGTTGCTGCTGTCTTCCTCTATTAAATGAGAAGTATCTTAGTCTGCATCAGTAACAGAATACCCTAGCCTAAGCAATTTAGATAATGTGCAAAAATTTATTGCTTCCCAGTTTTGGAAGCTGGGAGGTCTGCTATCAAGGTGCCAACATCTGACAACATGGTAGAAGAGTACGAGAGCAAGAAGGGAGAACCTTTCGGTGATAACTCTTAAAGGTTTTAAAAGCAGCATGTGACGGCACATGTCTGTAATCCTGGCACTCAGAGGCTGAGGAAGGAGGATTGCTGGGAGTTCGAGGCCAGCCTGGGGTGCAAAGTGAGTTCAAGGCTAGCCTGGACAGAAAAACCTTGTCTCAAAAAGACAAAAACAAAACAACCCCCTCCCCAAAAGGTCTTAAAGTCTTCTTAATATATTTAAATCTCAGGAAAAGTATAATAGTGACTAATTTTTATGGTTATTATGAGGATTAAATGAGACAAGTCAAACATTACAAGACATGATTTTTAGAGTCTATTTAGCTTATTCAGTTACTCAGATATTTGTGTAGCATTCAAATATTGTGTATTATTAAATATTGCTGGGATCCAATATTGAATAAAATTGAAAAAGTGATAAAATATAGCAAAATTTTTATGCTGCCTGGAATTTACTTTCTAGTTGGAGACCGGTAAAATAAAAGGTGTTTCCATGGTCTCTGTGGTCTTCCTGACACACAGCTTCTAAAATTGTTACAGTTACTTGAATTACTCCTAATTCATGATCTCTTGTTGATCACATCAGTGTTGAAGCAAATGAGATGACTTGAACTTAAAATAGCCTCAGAATGGCACTAGGTATCAAAAAGACCAAGTGATTAGTGTTCTTTCATTCTCATGCCTTGAAAGGGGGAAGGGCAAGGCTGGAGTTTCAGCTGTGTTAGGAACTGTTTTTCCATTTTTGTTTATTTTGAGACAGTCTCTCTCTCTGTAGTTCAGGCTAACCTTGAACTCACTATGTAGTCCAGGCTGACCTTGAATTTAGCATGATGCTCCAGCCTTTCCTAGTGATGCGATTACAGGTGTGTGCACCATCATGCCCCGCTTCCATTAGAAACTCCTATACAAGGAGATGGAGCTGGGATGGCGAGTGGCTGGTGGCAGGAACCTTGTAGCAGAGATCCTTTTATAGTTTGCCTGATGTACCTTTTCATTTGGCTGTTGATTTCTGTTTTGTATTGTAGACTGGTAAACGTAAGTTTTTCTGAGTTCTGTGAGCCATTCTAGCAAGTAATCAAGCTGGAAAGAGTTGTGGGAACCCCCAGTTTATAACTGATTGGTCAGAAACACGGTTGACCTGGGACCCGTCACTGACATTTGAACTGGGGTCAGTGTTGTGGAACTAAGCTCTTATCCTGTGCGTAGGTTGGGTGCTGACTCCAAGTGGTTAATGCCAGATAACTAATGATGTCAGACAGAGAGCTAATACTAGTGTAAAGATAATTAAGTAAATATGTAAAGTATTACTGAAAAGTGTCAAGAAGATAAATAGAGCTGAGAATCTGGGTAGGAAATACCTTTTAGGAGAAGATTCTTGAAATACTAGGGTGGGTAGAGGACTTTGAACCAGAACTGAAGGAAAAATAAAAGCAAGCTGTGTTCTGAATGGCAGTGCAGAGGCCTTCAGGGGAGCCTGTTGGTGTTGCAGGAAGAGCTGAAAGGCCAGTGAGGCTGGAGCACAGAGAATGAGGGGAGCAGAGCAGAAGGAGCTAATAAGCAAAGCAGGGAGGATTTGATGGGTTACGTTTGTTAGAACTGGCTTTTTCTAAAAGTAGAAGAGAAGCTGTTGTGGGGTTTTGAGCAGAGGAGTGGTGCGAACAGATTGGTTTAAATATGATCTCTTTAATCCTGCACTAGGTATATATATACACAGCCACATGAGGACAGAAGCAGGGACTTCCGAACTGTTGGAAAAATTCACATGTAGATGGCAGGGATTTAGAACAAGATGGTGATAGTAGGGAAGGAAAATTGTAGAATTCAGAGAGTGTTTTAATTTTTTTTTAATGTTGGGGAAGTATTTCACTCTGTGTGAGTGTCATATATTTTACCATTCTTCTAGTGGTATATTTCCCCAGCTAGTGAAGAAAAGTATTGGTTGGCCATGGTGATACATGTCTGCAATCCCATCACTTGGGAGGGTGAGGCAGAAGGATCTCCACGAGTTCGAGGCCTGCTTTGGCTTCTTAGTGAACTCCAAGCCAGGCTACACTACACAGTGAGACCCTGTTTCCAAAACCACCCCCTCAAAAAAAAAAAAAAAGTATTAATAAAAATTGTTTCTAGGAGCCAGATGTGGTACTGCACTCTTGTAATCCCAGCATCTGGGAGGTAGAGGCAGGAGGATCTCAAGTTAGAGACCAGTTTGGGCTACATAATGAGTTTAGGGTTCAAGGACTACATGTATATAATAATACTTTTGGTTCATAGATTAAGAGTAATAAACTTGAAAGTAGTAAATGAGTGCTTGTTGTTTTTAACATGTAGTGTGTATGTGTGTGTGTGGGATGGTACTGGGATCAAACACAGGGCCAGGAGCATGCTAGGACAGTGGCCCTACCACAGTGCTATACCTCAGGCTCAAAATATGGTTTTACTATTCAGCATATTTTTAACTTTCAACATAGCCTACATTCTGACAACACAAAGGAGATTTAAAAACATACGCTACTTAATTCAAACTTGTCTTTTTTTTAGGTTACAGTTCCTCTCAGTCACCTTACCCAGTGCCTTTTATTCACTAAAACCTGTTGTCTGTTTTAGTCCGTGCATTGGTTGCTCCAAACAAGCCTCGAGATACAGTTCCAGAGCATGAGGCTGCTGGCAATAAGGTAATAGTTTTTATCCTGGTTGTGTGAGGAAGTCTTTCTGATACAATAAGTTGTAATAATGTTTGTTGAAATATCAGCCAGCTATAACTACGTATTACTCATGAGTAACTCACTACAATGACCTTTGAAGTCTCAAGGAAGACAATATATAGTAAGACATCATTTGCTAACTTTCAGAAGTTTTGAGTAGAGCAAATTTAGGTTTTGTTAAAAATTTTTTTTTCTTTTCTGAGATAGAGTCTCACTGTGCAGTTCAGTCTTGCCTTCAACTCACTTTGTAACCCAGGCTGGCCTCAAACTCCTAGAAATCCTCCTGCCTCGGCTTCCTGGGTGCTTGGGTTACAGGTGTGCACCACCACATCTGGCTTAGTCTAGGTTTTTGAAAGTAAAATACACAAGGTAGAAAACTGTACTTTTGCTGTTCATATAATTAGAAATCCAGTGATTTTTAATTAAGTGTGAACTGTTTTGATTTCAGCAAAATTTTCTCTAAATGACTTTTTTGACTAATGTTGATATTCTGTTCCTTGATCTAAAGCACTATACTGTATCACATTTAGAAGAAGGTGTTTTATTTATTCATTTATTTTTTAGACTTGGTCTCACTGTACAGTTCAGGCTGGACTTGAACTCACTTTGTAGCCCAGGCTGGCCTCAAATTTGCAGTGATCTTCCTGCCTCAGCCTCCTAAGTGCTGGGTTTACAGGGGTATGCCCACCACAACCGGGGAAGAATGCTTTTTGTTGTCCTAATTTTAACTATCGTGAGAATACGTTGATAAAGAAATGTTCCTTGTATGAGATGTCTACATTTTTTTGAAGCTTTTCACAACCTGACATAATAAGTAGGTTTACACTGCAGTCTGTCAGGTTAGCTTCCAGAATATCTTTTTGGACAGCACATAAGGAATATTGGAGCTTTATCAAAGTATCTATCTATGCTGTGTCATATTAGTGGAAAAGCAGGTTTTTAAATCAGTACATTCTATAAAAGTCCAGTAATAAAAGAACAGGTTTGAGTAGTTGGTGATTTGATTTGAAGCTATACATTGCTTAAACAATTCATTTGCTAATTATTTTCTTTGGTCTCTTATGCAATGTAAAGATACAAAGATTACAAGAGAGAGGAAAAAATGGTTTTGAGCTTGGGGACTCAGATTGACAGTCCTCTTTTATTGTCTATATAAAACTCTTGAAACACCCTATGTTGTGTTCAATAAGATAAACTTTTTAGTATTTTTATTATTGCTCTTCTACTCTGCAGTATGTAATTCTAACTGGTACATATCAATGGTAAATACTATTTATTGGCTGCAAAGCAAGTCACTAGCATCTGAGAAGTAGGAAAGGGTTGATGTTACTTAAGAGTAGGAGTTGGGAAGGATCACTGTACTCATGGTCATGGCTTTGGAGGGAACTATTTTCATACTCACTGGTTATGAAAACTTGGAAAGGGAAAGATAGCTATGGTTTGCTTTTTTTTAATCACTAAAGCTTTTGAAATTGTCTCTAAGGAAGAGCAATTTCTTATCTTCATGTTCTAAATATAATTTTAACTTAAACATATCTACCTTATACCTCTATTGATTGGAATTTAGTTTTGGCAGCTATATATCAAATGTAAAAGTAATGTGTTAAGTGACAGTAACATGAAGAGCTCTTTAATTTAAAGTAATTAATGATACTTTAGATATTTTTATGAAACCAAGGTCATGTCACAGACCAAAAGTTATGAAACTCATATTGTGACTTTTCTAACACTTGATAGAAGTTCGTAATACTTGATGTGATTTTTATGTTTTGGTAAGGAAAAGCTGGAAACTTATCTTCAGCAGTTTCTCTTCAGGTCACTTAGATATGTTTAATGCTTTACACAACATCCAAGAACTCTTCAGAGAATTTGTTCAGATCTTCAGTACTGGCCAGGTATGAAGCAACACTTGTAATTGTTTTGAGAAATATAATAGGTTATTTAACATTTTAAGATTTGTTTTAATGATGCTAGTGATTATGACCACCCATTTGCAATAGACAGGACTTAAAGAGTGTTTGAAATTTATCAGTTTAGGTAGTTCTATGTTATTTTAGATCAGGAAAATGTATAATATGAGCTATAAATAAATAAGTAAATAAATTTTATTTTTGCTACTGAGGATTGAACTCATGAGCCAGGCAAGTGCTTGAACCACTGAGCTAAATCCCCAGTCCTTGATTGCCAAAAATAGGAATGTGAAGAATCTCCGTTTCTGTTTTTAAACAAGATAGCAGTGATCAGTACTCATAGCAGATGGGTTTCTTCAACAATACTGGGTAGTAAATGTATGTGAGCTGCACGTCACAGACTACCGTGAATAAGCATGACACTACAAGTGTGTGTGTGATTCACAACTAAAGCAACCTGTTTGTGTCTTTGACATCAGTGCTCAATCCAGGGATTTCCAGACAAGTTCCCGTAGTCACATGCATATTCACATTCATTCCTCACTCCAGTATGCTTTTTTGCTAATTGTAGCCTAAAAGTTAAGCCACATTTGCTGTAGGATTGGCTCATTTTTGAGGTGGAATTTTGTTAAGTGGCTCATGCTGGCTTCACACTTGGTCTTTTTGCTCCAGTCTTCTGAGTAAATGGGATTCTGGGCATGTACCACTGCATGCAGCTGTGTTGATGTGGTTTTTTTGTTTTGTTTTGATTGAGACAAGGTCTCACTGTGTTGTGCAGGCTGGCCTTAAACTTGCTTATGTAGCCCAGGCTGGCCTTAGTCTCATGGTGATCCTCATTTTTCAGCCTCCTGAGTGTTGAGATTACAGGCAAGTGCCACTAATGCTTGGCCCAGCCACATGAAACAGCAAAAATACGTTGAAGTAATTAGATGTAAGTTAGCAAAATTGACCCAAGAACAGATAGGATAACTGAGATTGAAGGGTCATGATCTAAAGACAATTTCCTTAGTCCAAAGTTCAGGCAATACTTGTTTGTTTTTGAGACAGGGTCTCACTATGTAGTGTAGGTTGGACTTCACTAGCTTATGTAGCCCAGGCTGCCCTCAGACTCTCAGTGATCCTTCTGCCTCAGCCTCCTGAGTGATTTAGATGATTTTATAGTTAGATTCTTTATCTAGAATGATAAATTTCCTATTGTTTAAAAGATTTTTTTATAAGCCATTTATGACTAGCTGTTAGGGAGTCTGAAGCAGAAAAATAGAATGTTTAAAGCCTGCTTGGGGTACATAGTGAGACACCAGGCTGAATAAGTACTTTAGCAGTAAACTATAGTCTCAACCCTAAAAGTTTAGTAAAAAGAAAGCTGGGCATGATGGCATGTGCCATTCAGGCTTCTATGGAAGCTGAGGTTGGATCATCACTGTAGTCCATCCATGAGTTCACGATCACTTTGGGCAACATGGCAAGATCTCATAGTCTTCCTTATTTAGGTTGTAAGGTTGCTGCTGTTACTAAAACTGATCATTAGTAGCAGAAAAAAGAATGCAAGATGTCAGTTTCTTAATAAATATCAAAATCCTAAGTAAAATCTGACAAAACCAAGTCTAGACATTTGCTAAAAAAAATCATGATCAAAGAATACAGATACAATTTTACACTAGTAACTCTGTTAACTCATGTTGATTGGAGAAGGAAAATGCTATGATTTCATTGTGTGACATATTTTAATTGCTATGCTTCGTGAAAACTCTTAGAAAAGTTAGAAATGGAGGAAAACCTTCTAAGATTTCTTAACATCTGTTATGTGGCCATCAGTGTGAGAAACGATGTCTAGTCCCTTGTTTTTAGACAGGACTTTCAGATTTTGAGCAATATGTTCGTGGGTGTGGCACCTGATAAGGACCTCTTGGTGGACTGCATTACACGACCTTTCATTCCTAGTGGTTAGTTTTCTAGGGTTTTAGAAAATGATACATGCGGGATGATCAAATTTTAGCATAATGTAGAACTTTATAATAATAGAAGATAGCCTTGTGTTTCAAAGACAAGTCCATAAATTGAATTTTTTCTTAAAATAATCAAATGAATCCAGTATCTTTTCAGTTTGCAGTTCTGAAATACAATTATAATTACCAGATTTAGGTGGTTCCAATTATTTTCTCAGCTATCAGTCAGTTTTTCCATATGTTCATTCTCTAAGATCCTTAAACAGTTCATTAAAAGGCTCAAACTATTAGTGTAGATTCTAGAATTACTGTTTTATAGATGTATTCTCCCACTTGCATGTTATTGATGTGGTAGGCATTTCTTCTGTTATTGGTGTTTTTTTCTTTTTGCCTAAGGGATTGAACCCAAGACCTGCACTCAGCTATATCCACAGTCCTTTTTTTTTCCTGTTTTTTATTTTTGAGACACAGTCTCACTGAATTGGCCAGGTAGCCTTGAGCTTGAGATCCTCCTGTCTCAGCCTCCCAAAATGTTGAGATTAAAGACAGGTGCCAGCTAGCATTTCTTTCTTTTGTCTTATTTTTTGCCTTTAAATTTTGTTACTTGTTAATGGCAATAATTTAAAGTCTCGTGAAGTTATTAGAAATCACTTTTTTTTTTTTTTTTTTGGTACCAGGGATTGAACTCATGACCTGGTGCTTACCATGCAGGCACTTATGCTGCTGAAGCTAAACCTCTGGCTAGAAATCATTCTTTACTCACTTGTAACTGCTCTACTTGAGAACGTGGACATGAGGAGCAATTTTAAAAAGCCGAATAGTGGTTTTTCAGACTGACTCTTAAAATAATTATCTTACCAAAGCTCTTCCTCATATGCTTACTGAAGAATTACTGAAATTCAACTGATCAGAAAAATGTATAATACAAGCTATAAATAAGTAAATAAATTTATTTATTTTTGCTACTGAGGATATAAGGATATATAAGAATTACTGAAGAATACTTGAAAATAATTTTTTCTTTTTTCTTATTAAATGAATGGACCAGGTTTTTATGCTGTGTTTAAGGCAGTACATTTCACAATACAGATCTGTAACCAGGTATGTCACAATAATTAAAGGTGCTCGTTAAAAATGCAACTTCTTGAGCTCTTCTCAACTCTGCGACACATTAGTGTATAGCATGGTTTTAGAGACTTGCATTGTAACACAGTTTTCAAGTAATTTTTTAAAATTCATACTGAAATTTGATAACCATTCACTTAAGGTTTCTATTAAGTATATAAGAAGAGGAAAATAATTCTTGGCTTTAAATGAAAACATGTGTCTTTAATGTGAATCACTTGCTATTTGAACATGATCTAGAAATCCAGAAGATTCTAGTTTCTGTTCTGTACTTTGATTCAGTGTACGTGAACAGAGATTTCTCAGATGTCTAATTTTTGTAGTCTTTGCTTTCTTGCATCAAAAAACTAGGATGCTTGGAATTTTATTAATCTGTTAAATATTAACATCTGTTTTTTTCCATTTAGTCTGCTGCTGGACTACTACAGAGGTTGATTCTACAGTAGATCCTGTTTAGATGAAAAAATGTCACTTTTGAGCATGTTAAAAGAAGTTGATTTCTTTGCCTTCTTCATACGTTGTATAGTTGATACTGTATATGGCCAGCATTTGATTCTAAAGGCTGTTCTGGAATAGATAAATAAAAAACATACTGGCAACCTTAGGATCTTTATGGGAACCTGGGTAAAGAGAATTAGGAGCCCTGGGAGAAGGGATGCATTTTAAAATCAGGGTTTTTGTTTTCCCCCAGGTTTTGGTCTTTTCGAGACAGGGTTTCACTATGCATTTTAGGCTGGCCTTGAACTTACTTTGTAGTTCAAACTGGCCTTGAACTTGCAGCAATCTTCCTGCCTTAGCCTCCCAAGTTGCTGGGGTTACAGGCATGTGCCATCACATTCAGCCTTAAATAAAGATTTTTTTTTTTTTTTTTTTAAAGAGCAGAATATATTTATTGAGAGAAACAAAGCTACTGTCTGGGAGAGAGACAGAAGAGGTCCTGAGTGGGTTGCCCTTAAATAAGGTTTTTTAAAGTTTGATTATGGAACTAAATAGGTAAAAAAATAATAGGACATACAGAGTTATATAGGAGCACTTTGGATGGTTTCTTAGAAACCTTTATAAACACAGCCTTTTACTCTTTGAAAATTGGTTCCTTTGAAGAATTTTGAACAGAGAGATAGTTTGGTTTAACAGTCTAGTTGCTGTGTTTGTAGGCTCTAAAGTCTAGAAAGTACAAAGTTAGATAACAGCCTGCTGCCATCATCCAGATAAGAGATGATGTTGTCTTAGACAAACGTTAAAATGGAGTTGGTGAGATGTAGTTAGATCTTGAAGGTAGGTACAATAGAATTTCCTGATTAGAAGTTAAAAGTATGAGAGAAAGATGGGTCAAGAAGACCACAAGGTTTAAGTATGAGCAATTAGAGGAACAGAGTTGCCATTTCTGAAATTAAAAATTAGACTGTGGGTAGAAGCAATATTCAGAATAAAGATTAGAAATTCAGTTGTAGTTTACGTTAAGTGTGAGGTATACAGATGAGAGCGCTGAGTGTGCACTTCAGTGCATCTTTTTGGAATTTTGAGAAAGGTTCAAGCTGAAATGAAAAATCCCAAAGTTTACAGTTACCGATACTAAGTCTGCTGTTTAAATGAGATTACCAAGAAAGTGAGTATGACTAGCAAAGAGAAGAGGTCTAAACTTAAGTTTCAGAGTACTCACAGGTTAACAGGCCAGAGGAGGGACCAGGAACAGGG
>PVLA01015386.1:12015-25665 GCA_004027455.1 Hydrochoerus hydrochaeris
AATCCCCAAAAAAAAAAAAAAAAAAAAAAAAGAATTGAATTTCATTTTAACGATGTGTGATTGGTGTACTTGATAATGAACAACTTCAGTGCGATAGCAGGTGTTAAATTGTGAATGTTAGGTGCTAGGGTGTAGGATTAGGGTTTAGGGTTAGGGTTAGTTTGAAAGGAGGCTCATAGATAACTCATTTCAGCAGAAAATGAAGTAGTGAAGTTGATTGTGAAACCAGAGTCAGAATCATCAACTGAGAATATAGAAGGAAGAGCAATGTGTTAATTTCTAGATAAAGTACAAAGTTTTGTGACATGGGGTGAGTGGATTAGGCAGTTATGACTGTTAGAACCACTTAAATTTGTATCATTAATTTATATCAAGACCAGTCAACAAAAATACTTCTAATTTCAACTTTTTCTTCAAATATGAATTCTGAAATTTTAGTTTTGTATTGTGCTCTTAAGTGTACTTTACTAATCTGATATGCCTTTGATTTGGGGGATAATAGAGCCTGAGTAATTGTCTTTCAAGGAATGTTTAACAAGAAATCTTTCTATAAGAATTTGAAATTCCCCACTTCCAATTCTGAAGTGGAATTTTAATAAGGGCTGTTAGCTGGGTGTGGCAGCTCATGTGTGTAATCCCAGCTACCCAGGAGGCTGAGTCAGAAGGATAACAAATTAAAGCCAGCCTGGACAATTTATCAAGGCTATGTCTCAAAATAAGAATTTAAAAGGGCTGGGATGTTCTCAGTGGTAGAGCTCTCCAGGGTTCATTCCCTTGAACAGGAGTCAGTCATTCAAATTTTTTTAGCAATTCCAGGAATGGATCAGTAATTCGTGTTCATTAGATTCAATCGTGTGCCATCACCACACATGCACCTGTGCAAAATTAATATGGGATCCTTATAATAATTCATTTTCTTGATCCTCTTTAGCACCATTTTTCTTAATAGGTTTTATATTCTTCAATTGGGAATACTTTGACAAAAATGTTGAAAGAGAATGTAGTTAATTTGAGAACTAGATATTTAATCTCTTATTTTACTCTTTCACTTTAATATTGGAATTATATCCATGTGGAGTGTGTAGCCCAGGCTGGCCTCAAACTTGGGTGATCCTTCTGTTTTCTGCCAGGGTGTCAGAAGTGCACCACCACACCTGGTTGATTATTTTGACCAGTTTTGTATCAGTCTTGTTTTCTTATGTGGCTGTCTTTGAATACTTTTTAAAAAATGTACCCTTTTTTAAAATTAATCAGCTACTAAGTGAAATCTATTGCAGAATAATTTGTATATTTGTGTGTGGAAAGAAAAAACAATTACATAATTAAAAATGCAGTTAGGAATTTGGGAAGGAAGAAAGACATTAACACACCCTTGTAAAACATAAGCACAAGTCAAAGGCTTTTGAGTTTGGGAAAAAGTGTGACTAAAATAACTATTATAGCAGTTTACATTGTCCTCAAACATATTGTGTCTTTTTGTTTTGTTTTTCTTATTTTTTTTGAGACAGGGTATCACTATGGAGCTCAGGCTTGTCTTCACAGTGCTGAAATTTCAAGTATGTTCCACTACTATGTCTGACTCATTGGGAAAAAAATGTAGTCTTTTAATAATGCAGCCAAGACGTTTTAAGCATAAATTTTTTGAAGTGTAATGTGTTCACATAAAGATGCCCAAACCATAAATCATCACAAAGTGAGCACTCCTGTCAGTATTGCCCAACTCAAGAAACAGGGAGCATATTAACAGACTTCCAGACCCTTTTGATAGCTTCTTTCTACTTACTATTTCCTCTCTCTCTGGATAATCATTTTCCTGATATTTTACATTAGTTTTCCCTGTTTTTGAGGGTTTTTTAAAAAATAGTTGTAATACCTGTGAAATGTGCCCTAAAAGATTTGGCTTCTGTCATTCAGTGTGATGCTTTTGAGATCTAGCCATGTTATTTGGATTTGTAGTTAATTTATCCTCATGGCACAGTAATGCCATTGAACGAATACTGCAATATTGTGTATTAGGTTTTTATGTGGTTGTTTCTAGTTTTGGCATGAATAATAATCTTAGACATGTATCTTGGTGAACCGTATGTTTGCATTTCTTTGGAGTGAGCAGGACTTGTTTTTAACGATGCACATTTTAGTAAAAATTTTAAGTCGTGAATCAGTAACTTTCAGAGACCTACCAAGTCTAACAAAAACTAATGAAAAAAAAACCGTTCTGACTCTAGCAGTTGTAACATTTTCTAGCTAGGCATGGTGGTAGACACCAGTAGTCCCAGCACTCAGGAGCTGAGGCAGGAAGATCACTACAAATTCCAGGCCAGACTCAGTTGCATATTGAGTTCAAGGCCAGCCTGAACTACAGAGTGAGACCTTGTGTCAAAACCAAACTACACCAAACAAAAACATCATAATATTTTCTGGAAATACTTGTGGGAAATGCCCTAGAAATACTGATACAGTGTAATCATGACCAAAAGTTGTAGGTTCTCAGATTACCTTTTGCCCATGTCTTTTTTTTTTTTTGGAACCTGGGATTAAACTCACAACCGCTCACTTGTAAGGCAGGTGCTTATGCCACTGAGCTAAATCCCCAGCCGCCCCCCTCCCCTTTTTTTGGTACCAGGGATCGAACTGATGACCTCACACTTGCCAGGCAGGTGCTTATGCCACTGAACTAATTCCCGGTCCTGTTTTGGCCGTGTTTTTTTTTTTGGCGGGGGAGGCATGTGATCAAACTCACGACCTCGCGCTTGCCAGGGTGGGCACTTACACCGCTAAGTTAAACCCCGGACCACTTGGCCATGTTTTAATGTGGTAGTTTCTTTTAGACCTGTCTAGTGTTCTTTTTTTTCTTCACTAAGAAAATGTAAAAAGTTCAAGTCATTTTTGTTGGCATAATTAGGAGACACTGTTGTATATTGGAAATAAGGATAAGGAGAGACACTTTTGAGTGCTTATGAGGGGGCCTTTTTGTATACTTTTTCCCTGACATAAAGAGAAAGCCAAGTTAATTCTATAGTCAAAGCAAACTTGTGATGTTTTAAGGGGAAGCCTTGGTAATTTACTAACCAGAAGCATTATTTAAAGTACTTGACAAATTCTCTTACTTTAGGTGGAGGAAGCTAAACAAGAATTACAGAAAGTGTTGAGTTTTTGAAAAATCCACTGCAATTTATTGTGCTTGGGAGAAGACTTCCAAAAGGTAGAGTTAACTTTTTCCCTTAACATGATTTTATGTCAATAAATATTATATTATTAATTTAATTTTATTAGGAACTGATTAAAAGTTATTAATTGGTATTTTTAAGATACATGCTTTTATTTTTGATATATCCTTCTATAAACCTTTTTTAAAAATAATTTTCATTTTTTGTTTATTGAAGCTTTAAGTTGGGAAAATAGTCTGAAAGTTGTTCTTCCCATACCTGAAGCCTACCCCTACTTAGTATTGTGCTGTTTTTTTCTCTTTACATGCATGCCTTTTAACGATTTAAGAGTCAGTTGTAGACATAATATTTTGTTACTTGTAAATATAGTACTTGTATTAGAGATACTGTGAATAAGGATATTCTTTTATACTACTCTAGTGTAACTACTAAAATTAGTAAATTTGTCATGGATACAAAACAATTACTAGTTCATGTTTCATAACTAGAGGTCAGCATTCATTCCAAGTGTCCTTCAAGGACTATCCAATAGTGTTCTAGTCCTCCACCGCCAAGTGTTTAGATACAGTCCAGGATTGCACAGAGCATTTAGTTTTATCATTAATATGAGATAGCTCTTCATCCTTTTTGTTAAGGTGCTAGGGGGTGGATGGAAAAAGATTGTTGCATAATTTTTTACAATCGTGAAATAGTAATTGCTAATTATAGAATGTTTAACCATTTGTATTGAATTTTAATGTGTTTTCCAGTTTATTGTTGTTAAAAATAGCGCTGTGATGACCATCCTAACATAGTCTTTGCATTCATGTTTAGTTATTTCCCCAGAATAAATTTCTAGGGGTTGGGAATATAGCTCAGTGGCATAAACGCCTGCCTGGTAAATGTGAGGTCGTGATTTCAATCCCTGGTACCAAAAACAAAACAAAACAAAAAACCCAAAGAATCAACCATTGGGATCTTATTCTATAGAATAAATTTCTAGAAGTCCTCTTTCTTACACTGCTTGATATCTCTATTGGGAATTCAGGAAACACGAGAATGTTTGCATGAACCTTTGCTACTTTAGGATACATTTATGAAGTCTGTGCTGTAGCATCATAGAAAACCAAAAAACAGTTATTTCCTTCTGATTAATCAAGGAACATTTTATAAATGTGTGGACAGATCCATAGGTACTAAGATGTAGTCTCTAGAAGTTAATGCTATTTAAATTAATATGATTTAAACCAGTTAAGTATGGGCAAACCTAAGATAACCCTCAGTCTTTTTTAAAGTCAGTCCTCAGTCCTTTTTTTTTTTTAATTTTATTTAAAGAGGGGAAAAATAAAGCAAAACAGAAAAAAAAAAGATAGAAAAAATACAGAATTAAAAAAAAAAAGAACAGTATGAAATCACTAGTTGATACATTACATATTGTCTTTCTTCCTGGATGTAGTTGTTCAAGTTACAGAATCAGAGCGTACAAAGTGGACATTCAAACAGTGAGGCTGCAAACAGCTCCGTTCTCTGATCCAACAAAACTTAGCAACATAATTATCATTCCTACACTTTTAAATATACATGCAGTAACATCCTTTAGAGTACCTGCTTTTCCTCTTTTTGCTTTTTAAGTCCATTATCTGTTTAGTTATGCCATGTTTCAGGTTGCTCAGTACCTTGCTGATCTGTTTTGCTGTTATTTAGTTTTTAAAAATCTTTTCTTACTTATTATTATTTTTATTTTATTTATTTATTTTATTTTGAAGGTAATAAAATACAGCAGAACAAGACAGAACATAGCCAACTGAGGCAGTGCAGTGAAATTGGCACAGAACCTCAGCAGGTTACCAGGACAACAGCAATAGGCACAATAGTACATCTGGTTTTCTTCACAATAGTTGTTCTTCAATCAGGCAGAGCAATATTGAAGGAAATACTGAAATTACAAGAACAGAATATTGAATAGAGCAATGAAATTGATCAAAACAGCAAAACAGAGATAAAAATATTTGCCCTCAAAGAGATGGCGGAAGAAAATCCCCCTTATTTGCTATATTGCATATAGTCAAACTCACAGGACATGCTCAGATCTCCGGCTCTCACTTGCTAGCAGGGGAGGTGGGGTGTGGGGTGGATGTTTGATTCTTAGCTTGTGCCCCAGTGGGCTCACAGGGTCTAACCCTAACCCTAACTCTAACCTGCAGCAATCCTCCTGTCTCAGCCTCCTGAGTGCTGGGATTACAGGCATGTGCCACCACACCTGGCAATAAAATTAAATTTTTACTCTATGTGACAGAAAAATAAAATTCCAGATAGATTACATTCCTACATGTGAAAAAACAAAATTTTAGGAGAAACTATAGGATCTTTTTTTACAACTTTGGAGTACAGAAATATATCTTAAAACACCAACTATGCAAACCAAAGAGATTGACAAGTGTGAATTCTGTAAAATTAAAAATTCTATACACCCTAAATAAATAAGAAAGAACTGCCACACACTGGGAAAAGATATTCGTAGCATTGTCAATAATATCTAGGATGTATCAAGAATTACCATCTGTAAAAGACAAGTGACCCAAATAGAACAGGACATGAACTTGAAGTTCAGATGCAAATATCAAATAGCAGAAAAAACATCAAATGGTTCTCAGCCTGAATTAACTAGAGAAATCCAAATGCAAAACAGCGAAATACCATTTCACTCTTGTTACACCAGCAAAACAAAACCAACAAGACCAAGTGCTATGCAGAATGGGGCACGTAGGAAGTCTCCCTCACTTTCATCCAGATTGTCTCTTTGCATTATCTGATAAAACGGACAACACATAGACCGCGTGGTCTAGCACTGCCACTCTTCACTAGTGCTATGGTTTGAACGTGTCCTCTATGGTTCATGTAAAGGAGACGGAGTCCCAAATGCAACACCGTTGAAAGGTGGGCCATTAAGAGGTGATTGTTGGGAAGTGGGTTCATGCTAAAAGGGAGAGTTTGACTTCTTGCTCTGGAGTGTGTGTGCTCTTTTGCTCCTCTGCCATTTTCTGTGGGATGACATCCCCCCTGCACTTGCCAATTGCTAGAACTACCAAAAAAATTTGTTCTTTTTCAGTTACCCAGGATCAGGCTTTCTGTTCTAGCTGCATAATCGTATTACGATAGGGATATATATCTAGAAACCTTCACTCATGTACTCAAGCAAGCACAAGACGTCTATTCACTGAGCACCCTCAATAGTGACCATGGACAGCAGGCTGAAAGCCCATCAGAGGGATGTGGATAAGCGCAGAGAAGGCCATTCTTGCCACACTATGCCATGTAGGGGGCTGGAGAGCAAGAGCACTAAAGCTGTGTGTATCAACATATGCATGGCTGCATCTCAAAACCAACACTGAACAAAGAAACAAAGCTGCTGTGCACATGTAAGTAACGGACACCATTAACATAAAATTTTAAAATACATAAGGATGCAAGTAACAGATATCATGAATTACAATTAAAAGATTTGTATTATGCCCTGGTATTATCTAAAGCACATACATATGAGAACAAGTATAAAGATATGTACATGAATGATAAATCTAAATCCAGCATAATTGTTTCTAGAGAGGAACAAAAATACTCCCTTCACATATGCACTATTTTTAATTAGCATCAGGAGAGGAGAGGCTTCTTCATGAATCCAGCCCTCTTCAGACTAAAACGCCTCAGAAAGCATTTAGTCCAGCTTTTAACTCATGCGGGAAATGTGTCCTCAGGACCTGCAGCAAAGGATGGTCCTATTTCTATTTCAGAAGCTCTGAAGTTGGGCCACTCTATGCTTCCTGACAGGTTGTGTATTACATAATTCTGGAATGCACACTCCATAATGTAAATGATGCCTTCTTGGATTTAGCAGTATGCAACCGGTACATCTGTATGCAGCAGCCTTGAAAGGGTCTCTATGGAACACTGGTAAAACTATGCCCATTTCTAGGAAAATTCCCACCCACACAACTACTACTTATAATTTCAGGGCCTCTGACAGGTACCCAACAAGAATCAGCAGCCCTGCACAGGCCCATCCCTTCCAGTGTGGGTGCCTGCAACCTTTTGAAGTAGCTTAGCCAATGTCCTGAGGCCAGTGTCTTCCGTAGGTGCATCAGAAATCGGCCTCTTCGTAACCACCACTATCAAAGCACATCCGTTTCCTTTCAGCTACTGGAAGTGAGCTAACCTGTCCCCCCTCAGGAGACTTCCTCCTACCAGACTAAATATCCCCTTGACTTCACTCATTGCAAACATGCTACAACTTCTCTTCTGTTCAAAATGAATTTTTAAACTGTCTAATGTTTTATCAGGCACTTCCTGCCCTAATAAACAACAAGGCGTGGTAAGAAAGCATTTCTCTCAGCTGTTCCTTTGGGAGTCTGAGATCTCCACTCTGGCTTCTAGGACAGGGAGATGCTCAGAGAGCCAGAAATACCTGGCTGCAGGACAGGTCTGCTTTGTCCAGAGATGGAGGCAGGCCATTGGGGCAGGACCAGCACATAGCCCCCAAAGGCCCAAGAGACAAGGGCTCCTCCACTTACTTCTAAAACTCCATGACGGGGGAGGTGGCGTTCTGCAGGGACACATGGCTGTAGTTGCTCACGTTCAGCTTCTCTATTTGTCTACAGTGGAAACGAGAAGACATGCAGGACAGTTAACCTCGACGAGGGCCAACCCTGGGAAAACACTCAGAGCGGATGATGTAACCAGGCAGCTTTATCTGACCACCAAGGAGACAAAGCCTCAAAGGATGCGGTGACGAAATAGATGCTCCACAGTGACGCTCAGGATGATCAGAACAGGAGGGCAGTGTGGCGGGGAGGGACTCTGCACCCCACCTTGCATGTCCTATCGTACCCTGTCCTCTAGCCTTGTCCCCAAATTTGCTTTCCTTTCTTCCTCTCTCCTGCCCAGTGGCCCTGGCTGAACTAGAGGGACCACAGGAATGAGTTAGCCATGGTGTCCCCAGAGAAGGAACACACTTCAAACTTTGCTTTTCTCTAAAAGGGGGCTGATACTATAGCTGCTTATAAAGAGGTAAGGATCAGTGAAATGCTATGACTCTACATGCATAAAGAACCTTTGATTTCTTTGTTGCTGCCTCACTTAATTATCAATCAGAAAGGATTTACTGAACAGCTTTCTCTGAAACTTGATGACCCAAGAGAAACCCATGTGAAAATATCCTAGTGTTCACCCACTGAGGCCTGGAGCTACTCATTAAGCCCTCCTCCTCCAGGAAGCCCTCCCTGGTCTCCCTCCCCTGAATTCTAAGCAAGGCAGAGCTCAGACGCCCTCTGAGAAACACCTTCTCTAATGCTTTTTATTTTGAAAAGAAAGAATCCAAAGTTCAGAAAGAGTCAAGAGACCCCCAGCCTGCACCCTCTGTCCCTCTTCTTTAAAATGAGCAGTTAGCCAGTTCTGTTAAAGACAGAACTGAGCACAAACTCCTGCTGGGGCTCCATTTGTTTTGCTGTGTTCGGTGCTTGCTAATGTTGGCCCCTATAGGACCTGTGTTCCCTGTTTACAGAGCTCCCTGGGGCAGAGGGCTCCTGTACCTGCACTCTGAGGGTCCCTGGCAGCCAGCAGTGGCCAGCTCAGAGCCAGGGCCCACTGGCCCTGCACTTCTCTCTTCTCACTCACACATGTGTACACACTTCAGGCTGCACCTGCCATCTGTGGGAACACAAACCAACTAACTCTTGTAGGTGATGTTTCACACACTGCAGGCATTTGAGTGCCTTTAAAGCAGTGATGGTGAACCTTTTAGAACTTTCAATAGGAGCTAGGGATTTAGCTCAGTGGCTTAAGCGCCTGCCTGGCAAGCACTAGGTCATGAGTTCAATCCCTGGTAACAAAAAAAAAAAAGAACTTTCAATAGTACCAATAGCCCGCTGTAGCACACGTGTCACAGGTCTGCCAGCAGTGGATAGAGGAGTCTGTTAGCCACCATGGGAACACCGTGCGTGTCTACTTGCTTCCCGTCAAATGTTAAGTTCTGAGAGGAGCTGGTCTTGGGTTCACACTTAAGTCTTCAGAGGAATCTAGAAAACTGAATTGTACTCAAAAGGTCTGGTATGTCTTGGGCCTTTTTCTGGGTGAGAGGAGCCCTTAGCTTGTATCAGATTCTCTGACATGGTATTTTTAAATCATTTTTTCCTTGAGTAAAGAAATTTCTCAGACATCCAAGGTTGACCAGTTATTTTTATTAAAATACTTAATCATGTACAATATACAGTGGGCTATAAAGTCTTTGTGACTATATAATTCATACAACTGGAAAAGCAAAGATAAATTTACAAGTTAAATCAGCCAACACAATTCAGAGTGATAACATGACAAGGACATGTAGGATAATGCCACTTAGTGAAATCAAATTGCTTTCCCCACAGATAAATGGAGCTGACAGTTGAGAGGCAGATCTGCTGACCTTCAGGCTGATTCTTCCAAGGGCTTCAGGAGACTTGATTCTATGGCCAGTTTCCCTGGCCACACTTCTGTGAAACCTGCATTCCTAACAGTTTATGTGTTCTCGACTGGACTTCTTTTAGTACCAGCACACTATGTCTTTTTCTTTTCTTTACTTTAAAAAGTTACAACGTTTTTGCTGGAGATGGAACCCGGGGCCTGACACAGGCTATGCAACTGCTCTACCAGTGAGGCACAATCCTAGCCCCTTAACATACCATTTATGAACTAAGTCTGCTTTCTTTCCCTTGACCATTTTTACTCTATTGCCAAGTGCATGTTGAACTATAAACACAAACTGAAGAAGTACAATCTCCTGATCATCCTTAGTTACAAAGTGGCTGTGCCAAAAGTCCAGAACATGCACCTATTTTTAGAGGACCCTCAAAATACAATTAAATTTTCACCGAGGACTTGCATAGCTCCAAGAATACATCCTTGAATCTCAGTTTGGTAGCACCTCTGTGAAGTCCCTTGCCAAAGGAAGGTTAAGAACCAGGGCTCTGGAGAGAGCAAGGGCTGCCATCAAATGTGACTGAGAATGAAGCAGGGCAAAGTCACATGGGCTAGAAGCCCAGTTAGCGCACTGCCTAGGTCTGGTGCCTGCTGTTCCTTCTGCTGGTGGCCAATACCCCACCAGTCTTCCTGAAACACAGCTCTCAGCATGAGAAGCCACTCACAGACACAGTCTAACCCCAAATTTTGACATGAATAGTGAGGGAGTTAAAGCATGTGATTCAGTTGCAGTCACGTGCCAAAAGGCAACACCTGGACTATAACTACTGAGAAGCACTCTCAGGCAAAAACCTGAGAAGGTGTGCTGCAATCAATTAGTAATGTCTTCTGGGAGCACAGCCATCTCAGAAAGAGGCTGGACAGGTATTCCCATTTCCAGATTATAATAGTCGATCCTGATAGGATGACAAGCTGAAAAGCAAATGGTATATCAAAAAGGAAACAAAAGCAATCTGAAAAATTATTGCAATCTGGTATCAAGTACATCAATTTCAAATGTCTAGCCGAATTGGGCCAGTAAGGTAAATAAAATAATCTGGGTGGGGATAGTAATACTCAAGGACAGATATGTCACCTAAAGGAACAGCTGCCTCTCAGCTTCAGTCATGGCTGCCAAGGAAGAATGTTGCCAGGTCTTTTAATTTTTGAAGAGAAACGATAAACCAGGATTTTCACATGAAATCTGGGTTTTTCACATGAAGTGCAAATCAAATACATTCTTCAATTTGCTGTTCATCATTTAAAGACAGATCAGTCCAAAGGCCCTCAGTCTGCAGACCTTAATCTAGTCTAATCTCTTCTTTCACAGAAAAAACCTGCCACTTGGAGAGGCAGGTTGGAACTGGAGCCCTGACCCCCAAGTCTCCCCCTTCCTGCCACCCTCCAGTCCCCAAATGGCTCAGTCTCTGCATTTAGCAAAGAGCCTAGTGCACCCTCACTTTCCTCATCATGCCAATCCCTGGGTCAATACTTAGCTCCAGCTGTGACTCACGCAATAAACCCACTCTGGCTACAGCATTGATCCTCCAGTTTTAGTGAGGCCAATTTCAGCAAATAGGACTGATGAGAAGAGCCCATAGGCCACCAATGTACCACCAATCCCAGGTCCCCCAGTAGGACCAGTAGAGAGACCCTCCCTGGGGGCCATACCTGTGTTCCATTTGAGCCCACAGGTGGCCCAGGGGAGCTCAGTGGTAAAGCAGTTGCTCAGGTAGAAGATGGCCCAGGACAGGATAATGATGTAGTACACATTCAAATGGGCCTCAGTCACCTGCGTTGCATAGTCAATGCCTAAAAGGACAAAGAAGAAGGAGACATTTCAATCTGTACCTCTGCAAAAGTCTCAGCTCTTGTTTGTAGCTTGACACTACAGGGCAAATTTTTATTTTCTAATTAAAGCAATACTAACCTTCAAATAAAGGGCAGACTTTCCTCCAACATGTAATGCCACCTTCACTTGTAAATTGCCCCAAAGCCGTTTCCAGGAAAAAAACAGGAATTCCACAGCAAATAAAAAACATCATGTAGGGAATCAGGAATGCCCCTGGAAGCATGCAAAGGAATGAGATGAGACTTGCCATCATCATTTTGTGTTCAGCACAAGACTCTTTAGTATGCACCCTCCACAGGCAAGATGTTATGCTCTCTGAGCTGGAGCTCAGGCTGCAGTTGGGGGGATCAGAGTCAGCCTGAGTTTGCTCTCTTTACGACCTTTGGGCAAGTCTGCCTCACAACTCTGAGCCTCAATTTCTTTACTTGTGAAATAAGGCTTTTACTCCTCAGTATCTATACTACTTAGCTCCCAGAACTGTAGTAGTTTAGATGATGATGTTAACATACCTTATTGAAGCTCAGTTATTTAATTTATATGTTCCATCCTCCAGTACAGAGCCATTCCTGCTCTGTTATCACACCCTTCTTTATAATTCTAATGTAATCTCAATAGGCCAGGGGAAGGGGACCTTTGGTATTATTTACTTTGAGAGCAACCTGCAAAAAGAGCATCTTTTTAAATAAAGCAAAGCATCTCAGGGAATCATAAAAGAGCAATGTCAGGCTTCCAAGAGTTAAGCTACCCCTACACACAAGGACCAGGTGTGGTGCTGAGATGCAAGACCCTGCCACTTTATCACCTTTTCTAGGCTGGCTCAGGACCAGTCTGGGAAAAGACCACCTTAAGTTTTAGTGCTCCTTACTTGAAACACAATATCCATGCCTGGGTTTTTTCTGCAAAACAAATAACTGAGGTAAACATGAGCTATTGCAAGCAGAAGGGGACTTACCCCAAATCCCTCATTCTTTCCCCTGTCTAATAACAAAGCATAAAAACACTATTTCCCACCATTTGATCTCCCAAATGAAGGTTTCAACCAAAATTGCTTTTTTTTTTTTCCCTAAATGAAACCTCTTTAAACTGGAAGGATTAATAGCAACAATTTTGATCAATCCTGATAGCAAGGCTCTATCTACCAGCTTTTTGCTTTATTCTGGGGAAGAGAGTAATTTAAAGTTTCACATTGGGAAAGAGTGCTTTAAACTACCAATGAGCTATCTGTAGAGCCATGCAGACTTTAAAAAAAAAAAAAGAAACAAGAAACAGCCCAACTATATTAGAAAGCAAAAAATATGTGAAAGGGAATAAAGGTATCTGCTTGCTGAATCTAAATCTAATCAGTTAAGAAGCTTCAGCAGCTCTTTAACACATTGCATTTACCTGTGAACTCCCAGAACAGCTGTGGGGAACCCACAGCATTTGTGATGCAGTGGGCTGTTATCACTGAAAGCTCTAAAAGGTTCCCCATCACTGCCCCAGAATCTAAGAGACGTTACCTGCAAGCCTTTGGTCCCTGTCAGCCACAAAACTAGCCCCGGAACTCTTAAGACACTAACACAATCCAGCCAGGGCATCTGCGCACTGACAGAGACTCTTGGCAAACTAGAAAAGTTCAACAGTGACTCATTTTTAAACGTTGCTCACTACAACCTTTTCTTTTTTTAAATCTGTGGCAGAATTTGTAATTTACTCTATTTTCTACTTTTAGGAATGCTTTTTGTTTTGGTATAACAATTTCTTGGATTAATAAAAACGTTAAAACAACTCTTCCCTGGGAATACACTGTAGGATTACCACTGGTTCCCAAGAGCACATCACAAGTTATCAACGGTGTCTTTGAAGAGGGCTAGGACTCCCAGCTGAGGACAGAGAACACACTTGGGATCTCTGTCCACACCCTCCTTCCCCTCTGCTGTCCACTGACAATGACCACCACTTCATTGCCAGTGCAGAGCAGGCCTGGAGTGGCCTGCACCTTCAGGATGAATGTCTCCAAGAAAGGGCCTGGATACAGCAGTCCCCTCCTCGCTCCCCCTGCTGGGCCTGCTCAGAAGTCCTGCACTGTCCCTGCCAGCCAACTTCTGAGCCACCTTCTTTAGGGGCTGACCATCTACTGAAGGAGCAGGGGGTACCCCAAAGAGATGACGACGCATAGACAGG
>PVLA01015387.1:0-25489 GCA_004027455.1 Hydrochoerus hydrochaeris
CATCATTATGAAGGAAATGCATCCCCCTGGCCACACATATGAGCTGGTCCCGGTCTTGGGCCTCACTTATAGTGGGATGCTGGATGATGATGAGCACATTATTCCTAAAGCCGACCTCCTGATACTCATCCTGAGTGTCATCTTCCTAAAGGGCAACCAAGTCAGTGAAGAGCATCTGAGGGAAATGCTGAGATACAAGCAGATATTAGCTGAGAGGGATCACGTTGCTTTTGGGGATCCCTGGAAATTCATCACAGAGGATTTAGTTCGCGAAGGGTACCTGGTGCGCCAGCGTGTTCCTAACAGCGATCCTGCTCGCTATGAGTTCCTGTGGGGTCCAAGGGCCCATGCTGAGACCACCAAGCTGAAAGTTCTGGAGCATGTGTTCGCGCTTGATGGGTTAGATCCCAGGGCTTCCCCACGTGAGCAGGGTTTGAGAGAATAAAAAGTTGTACTGAGTGCCTCTGAGAGGAAGATGGGAGTGTTCCACCAGCATGTCACAGGCATAATTCTCACTCCTTGTGAAATGAGGCCCACTCTCTGCCTGTGCTTATGGTTCCCTAAGTAGTTGCGGATCAGGGGAGGGGGTAAAATATCATGCATAGCATCTTAATGTTTCTTCTATTTATGCTACTTGGAGATTCAGCAATGTTTCCTTTATGAATTTTGAAATCTTTGTCCTTTATGGAGGGAATGAATTAGATTGAATATATGATTTGAAGAATAGTTCTGATCTCACATGTATTTTTTCTTTCTTAGTATAATTGTTTAACTCTGAATTCTGAACTGAACGTGATTTTTTGACATTGATTACAAATGGATTTTGCTTTACCACTAAAAGTATAAGATTTGCTCCTGTTTTCTTTATGAGGAAATAAGATTTGCATAGGAATTTTCTTGGTGATTTATAAGAAATGTACATGAATTTAAGCTAAAGCTAGATATACAGATAAAATGAATTCTTGGAATTTATTTCATTCTCTTTATTATCCTATAATGTTACAAATATATTTGTACCTGAATTTGCTTGTTTGCTTCAACTATATTTGGGAAATTACTATTATTAAAGATACCACTTGCTCATGGAGAGAATGGCCACAAAACCTTTTTTTAATAGATAAATTTATTGAAGCAAAGAATGGGGAAGAGAAATGTTGGGATGGGGAAAAGGAATAGCTCTCTAGAGACAGGAGGAGTCTTAGATGGCTTCCCCTGAGCCCACCTCTAAAAGGGATTTTTATAAATCAAAATCATGAAGCAAGTATCATGTGAATCAAAATTATGATATACAATATGATTGCAAATATAATCACCAAGGTATATTGATTTAATGGTAGCAAGTTAATGGGTGACAACATTTTTTAAATTTTTTTATTTTAAAGAGAATAAAACAAAAGAGGACAGATCTAAGCAAATCAGAACAGAACAATGTAAGCAACACAGCACTTCACAACAAGACAATTGGATATTAACAGTAGCTATCATAATGTCTCTTTCTCTGAAATAGTTGAGCTTAGCTTTACACATAGTAATGTCAAACATAACAAAGCAGAATAAACAACTCAAGAGAATGGAAGTATTCCAAGACATTCTGAACCATATAACCAAAGATGAACAATGGCTGCTATATTATCTCATTTTCCATAAAAATTTTGTTTTTACTATCATACATATTAAAACTCAATAAGACACAACTTGATAGAACCAATGGTAATAGAAAAACAAAAGCATGGTATCACTTCAGAGCAAGATGATATTAAATCAACACTGGCTACCATACTATCTTGTCATCAAAGTAACTATTCATATGATCACATATATTAAGATCCAATAAAACAGAATAGAACCATTCCAACCAATGAATGAAGACATAAGACATCAAAGCAGTATAATGGTGAACCATGATTTCCATAAAATATTCTATACTCTTATCATTTCTTACACTAGGGAGACTATATGGTATCTATACATATGAGTTTGATTTATTTCACTTATGAGTATAGATTAAAGATGCATCCATTTATTTATAAATATCTCAATGTGATCATTCTTTATAGCTGAGTAGTACTCCATTGTATAAAAGTACCACAATTTTTTTTATCCATTCCTTGGTTGATGGGCACTTAGGTTGTTTCCAAGATCTGACTATTACGAATTGTGCCGCTATAAACATGGGAGCGCATATATCACTGTGGTAAGATGTTTAATGAGTGACAACATTAACCTTGGTCAATAATTCATAGTCCTGGTTTTGTCTTTAGTGTTAACAGTACTAGTTTTAATCTTATTATTATTCTTATTCTTAGTGGTCTTAGTCTTAGTAGATTGCGGAAAGGATGTCCCACTCTGAATTTGATAATGGAAAAATCTGAAAAAGGTGAGAGATAAGGTAGACTTTCTGGTGAAGTGAGAGCCTAACATCCTTGATGGTTGCTCTACTGTGTATTGGAAGTGTCCACCATCCAGGGTCTTGTATTTCCCAGTATACTGCTTTCCTAAGACAACTTATTATGAGTAGAGTTTGCCTCAATACTCTTACAAGATGAACATGAAGATGTGGCCATTCATGTTAGTCAGTTCAACAAGTCATCAGATGACTGCCTCACCCAGTATTTCTCCCTTCATTATCCCTTCTCACAGGTATGTCAGGCAAGGATGTTCCCCAGTCTTGCACCACTACTGAATCTGTGATTCTTGGCAATTATTTCTTTATGCTACATGTGTCAGGATGTGTAAACTTGCTTAAAGATTCATGGACCTGTATCTGTGCTGAGGATTTTTCACTAGGATGGACAGAGATATAGGTTTCATTCTCACACAGGATTTGTGAACTTTGTGAACTCTAAGGTAGACTTTTGTTGAAGGTGATATGATTGAAAATAGTTGTTCCAGTGGAAGAGAATCTAGCAGGTAGGAAAATATTCTAGGATCTGAGGTACTTGGTTCCTGTGGGGTCAGACTCTTTAACATCTAACCAAGTAGTATACACTATTACAGAGAAAATATTTGGGGCAATGATTACTGAGCAGCATTTTTGTCTCATTTTCTCTTCAGTTTCCTTGTGATATGCAACTTCTCTGAGACATGCACAAGCAGATTTTTTCAGAAAAAGAGTGATAGAGTAAGGGGTTAAGGTAATACTAGAACCAGCTGTATATGAACAAGTATTGAATATTCAAGATATCAGAAATTTTGCCACATATAGAATGCATTTATTTCATTCCACTGGTCTCTACAACCAGAAACATGGGCTACCTCCATTGATAAGTGAAGACAAAGGCTTACTGGGCTCAGGAAATTCTTAGGATCCCCATGTTGTAAATGTCAAGGCCACAATATAGACTCTCATTTTAAGGTCCTCTAGAGTCTGCCCAGCTCCCATTCCTATTGATCTGAATCCCGCTGTGTTCTCTATTTGTTTCTCTACATAGAAATAATAATAATAATAATAATAATAATAATAATAATAAATCTTCAAGGATATCTTAATTTTCTCTTGTTGGTGAGACAAACTACCCAACACCCAAAGTTAAGGAAGGAAAGGTTTCTTTAGCTCACAGTTTTTGGAGGTTTCTGTCCATAATCAGCTGATTCCAAGGCAGAGTGGTCTGACAAAGGGGCAGTAGTTCACGGAGGGGAAAGCCTGCAAAAGTAAACAAAGCAAAAGGGGAAGGAAGTATTTTTCCATCCCTCATACCTTATACAGGCTACTAACCCTAGTGCAAGGGTAGTATTCATCTTGCTAATCCCAGCAGGAGATAATGAACTAATCACAAACTCTAGCTTTGTTCACCACTGAAAAACCTGAACCCCTAACCAATACTCCAGAATCAGTCACCTTCAGAAAGCTTCCCTCTTAAATGCATGAGGCTTTTGGGGGATATCCAGACACAAACCATAACACAGGGTGAAGAATCACCCTGACTCCAAGGCACTAAAACCTCTTCTGAATTAAGAATGTAAAAATAAGCAGGTGATGGGTACACCATACTTCCAGGGGAGCATCCCAGAATCACCTACTCCCACCCACATCATTTGGAGTTTAGTGGAATGAATTAGTATAAAATGCATGTATAACACATATGTAGTACATGAGTTTATGAGACAGATGAATCCCAAAGCTCCATGAGAAGCTACAAGTAAGGCAAGATCATGCACACAGTAGTAGAGGAAAGAAAAACATCAGCTATGGTCAAAACCCTCCAAACCCTCAAATTCTTTGAGTAAGTGCTTGTTTGTTGATCATAAAATAAAATAAACTCATGTTCCTTCTCCAGTCTCTGGTCTGTAGCCTACCCACATGAATGTAAACACTTATCAAGTGAAGGCCCTTTGCTGATCTTCAGACAAAATCAGTTAGGGACCCTGAAAGAACAACTCACAATTTAAGCAACTGGCCACAAATTCAAAGAGAGAAGAAAATTGTTACTCAACTTAGGAGGTTATTGTGAAGAGAAGTACATTCAAGTGCTTGTGAGTGAGGATCAAGAACTTCTCATGGAAATGAGATTGGTAATAAATGTGAAGCATCTGTCCCATAATAGGTGGCACTTGATAAAGATGGAGAATTTCCAGGCCCATGTCACATGTATAACAACTGCTCCCAGAATTCTGTATGTAATTTTTGCTTACAAAATCAACTTTGTTGTATATGGGTGAGCATCCACTGTGTAACCACTTACAGTGACACAACAAGTCCTCACCCTTAAAGCTTGTCCTGCCTCCTTTTTCAGCTGTATGAACATTATAGATCACTTGCCCTTAGGAAGGGGCGTTAGATGGTGCAGAGCCACTGAAATAGTAGCAGACCCATTCCTCATCTGTTAGAGCCATTTCTCCATGAGCTGCTGCAGGACAACTGGACTAGTCCTCATACAGTGTCTACACAATACACAGAACTCTCTGTATATACACTTTGGAGTTTCAGCCCTGCACATTTGTCCCCTTTGACAGGAGCAAGCAGATTCTGTACATTGAAGGTCCCAGATATGAGCTGCTCCACAGATTCTGACTGTGGAGTTTGATTCATGTCTTCCACACTCTTCAGGCTCCTAAGCACACCTGTCAACCCCATAACAGTTCTGATGTCCTCCACAGTGTGAAAGACAAGTGGTACAAAATTGGGGAAATCCCTTTGCTGACTGGGCGTTACCTTCTCCTTTAGCTCTGCTCCATTTCTCCCCTCTCCTGGACCTTTACTCACCTACCCAGTTTGGAGCATTATGCTTTTCCTGTCCATAATACCATCCTCTCAGGCCAAGACAGGATCCAGTGTTGATGGTAACATGAAAATATCTCCTCTTGAATATGCATGGTGTAATGTCTACAGTCCCTCCTGTGTGTCTCTAAAACACCTGAGTCCCCCATCAGAAAAGTGCCACGAACACATTTTTCTTTCAACCTGACACTATTAAAGAGGCTCAGGTTTAAAAGCTGAGCAGCGATCAGGTACCGCACAGCCAGCCAACACAGATACGAGCCTTGATTTGAATGGAAACTTGTAAGAAGTTGCTCAACATTCTAATTTCATAGCACAGATGTTCACTTCCTTTCAGGAACTCATTTGATTATTCCTAAGGCAGTCCCCACGAGTAGGGATAGTGCACAGATATTGTGTGCTTCATCGCTATTAGCTCCTAAACTAGAAGACTAGTCTCCTGCTGTTTTAGACCACAAGACTAGTCTTCTGCTTTTCTAGGGTGTTTGTGGCACATTTGTGTTGCTTTCAGTGGTGCAGGCCACTTAATTAACTGAATTTAATTATCTTGCAGATGGCCAAATCAAAGCAGGCCATAAATTTTGTGCACAAGGAAAAAATAATGTAATCTAAAGCTACCTCTGAACAAGTGCAAAGGAAATCTTGCCTCAAATTTCCATGTCATCTTCTCCATGTCAGTAAAGGTCTTTTTAGATTTCAGAACTGAAGGGAGAAGAAGCAGAGATATCCCAAGTTTCCATCTCACTTTATACAATTGGTAAAGGTCTTTCATAGTTCAGAACAGATGAGAGGGAGGCACAGAGAGATAATGCAGATCTTCAACCCTGCTTTAATACTTTCAGTAGTCTTCAGTTCATACTGCTCTAAATCAGGCTGCATCTTCCCGTGTTTGGTGGTATCTGCCTGTTCTGTCACTTTTATTGGACTCAGGAAAGGAGGAGTTATTCTTTATGAACTCAGCAGGAAGCAGTGTGCAATGGTTCCTTATTAGTAATAGGAAAAGTCTGAATTTTATTCTTCCCTTCTGCATTGCTAGGCACAGTAGTTCCCAAGGTGGTGTAATGCAGAATTTGCTGGATCTGGTTCTTAGCCCCTGGTCCTCATGCTCTTCATAGGATATGAAGCGTGACTGTGCCTATTTCCCAGAGAAATCAGACAGTATTTCTCCATGACAAGAGCAAGGGTATCACCAGGTCACAGCCCTCTACCTTACTATGTAATACCAGTGGTTACATTTTTAGGAAGAAAAGGGTCATGAGATTTGAATTGAATACACACTTCCAAGAAGATGTGCAGACTGGTAATGTTAGAGCAGAAAAGATTCTGTCCTTTGAGGATTACTCCAGGAATCCGGTTGACCTTGTCATAAAACTCATCTTGCCAGAAAAAAGTGTACAGACACTGAGACCCATACTGCCACTGACTCCTATACTAGAAGAGCAGTGTACTGCTGCTCCAGGGTGCCCTTGGTGGCAGCCAACACCTGTGCTCTTGCTGATAGTCCATCTCACTTAGAAAACAATTCAGAAACAGAGCCTGCTCTCAGAAAGGCAGGGAAAGGAACAGAGTGGCCTGTAGATAGCATCATATTGACAGGCTACTCCTGGTCTTGTCATTTAATACACAGGCATTCCAAGAAGTTCACATGAGCAGTAGGCCTCAGTTTATTCTTGTATAAAATGGCACAGTTTTTGGTTGTAGAATCAGTGAAATGTAAGAGATTGTGTAGGAATATTAGCACAATTTGTGAAAAACTGCATTTGGAAACTTGTTGATAAGAAGCAGATTGTAGTAGTGTATTACCCTGGGACTCTTTTACCCTTTTCTGGACAAAGTCTATGTGTGAATTGAGGAAAGCTGCAGCTCACAAGGAAGCTGAGTAGAAAATCAGGGAAAAATGCTGCTTAGTAATCACTAGGCCCTGTATATTCTCCAGAACAGGACCTTCCAATTGAACAGATATAGGGGAGTCTGTCCATTGCGGGACCAATTAACAACTCCTGGAATTTGGTTGATAAAAATATCCCATGTGTGTTAATTTCTGTTTCACTGCAACAATTATTTTCAATCATATCATTTTGACCACAAGTCTAGGCTTGTGGCTCATAAAACCTATATGAAAATAATCACAAAGTCCCAAGCCATTCTACTGACACAAGCAGCTGAGCACAGATGTCATACTAAGAAACTTCAGGAAAAATTACTCATCCTGATATTACTAAGAAAAACTTCTTTCACAAAGAAATTATTGAGAATTTACCCAAGTAAGCACTGGAATAAGACAAGACAGATGCTTGAGAATCCTGAGAAGGGACTTTACAGGGAGAAGCGCTGGATCTGAGTACTTGTGTAACTGATTGGAATTGGGGTCAATGTCTTCAATAAATGCATTATTTTTAGCTCATTTTCCTTCTTTTTAAAATTTAAAACAAGACAACAAGAAGAAAAGAATAAAAATGATGATAGAATTTCAAAAGAAAATAATTGCAAATTAACACTAGGTAATATATTGCATATTGTTGTCTTCAAAGCAGTTGCTCAGATTACAAAAATTCAGCACTGGGACCAGGAATTTAGCTCAGTGGCTCAAGTACTTGCCTGGTAAGCATTAGGTCATGAGTTTGATTCTCAGTACCAAAAAAAAAATCAGCATTAAATAATGGTCAAGTAATTGCAGATGAAAGTACAAACTGTCATTTTTGATAAACTAACAGAGATTAGTAGTATAGTTATCTATCTCATAAACATGTTTATACACACATATATATATATATATATATATATATATATATAATCTTTTCCCTTCTTTCTTTTCTCTTTTTCCCTGTTCCAATTGTTCTTTCCTTTTGAGCACTTTCTTTTTTATTTTCACATTTATTGCACATTTTAGATCTTATTTACTCTTTTAGTTTTTTTACACTAGGGAGAAAACACAATATTTGTATGACACAATGGATAAAAAAGATGTGGTATTTTTATACAAAGGAGTGCTACTCAGCTATAAAGAATGATAAAATTGAGGCTTTTTTCATTTTATTTATTTTATTTTTATTTTTTCAATTTTATTGACTGAGAAAAACAAAACGAAACAGAAAAAAGGGTAGCAACAATACAGAATTACAAAGGAAAAAATAAAGAAAAAAATCACTACTTGATAAATTACTGTCATACTAAAAATTACTGACATAGTGTCCTCTTGGAAATAGTTGTTCAAGTTATAAAATTAAAGCATGCAAAGCAGACATTCAAATAATAACACTGCAAACAGTTCTGCTCAGTGCTCTAACAAAAACTTAGTAATATGGTCATCTATCTTACACATTTAAACATACATGCATTTATATCCTTTAGAGCACTTTCTATTCTTCTCTTTTTTACAATAGCAATTACACATTTTGGGTTTTATTATTCTTACATTTCTTATAACTTTTTTACACTAGAGACACAATGTGATATTTATAAATAAGATTATTTTTTATTTCAGTAATGAGGATAGTCTCAAGTTGTCTCCATTTACCTATGAAGGTCTCAAGATCATCCTTTTTATAGCTGAGTAATATTCCTTTGAATAAAAATACCACATCTTTTTCATCCACTCTGTGGTTGATGGGCATCTTGGTTGTTTCCAAGATTTAGCTATTGCAAATTGTGCTGCTGTGAACATGGGTGCACATATATCTCTGTGATATGAACTTTGCAGTTCTTCTGGGAAAATACCCAGCAGGGGACTAGCTGGATTGAATGTAGCTTCCAATCCTAGCATTCTGAGAATTCCTCATACTGATTTCCACAGTGGTTGCACAAGTTTACACTTCCACCAACAGTGGAGCAGTGTTCTCTCTTCCCTTGCAGCCTCACCAACATTTGTTATCAGTTGATTTCTTGATGGCAGCTATTCTTTCCGGAGTGAGATGAAATCTCAATGTTGTTTTAACTTACACTTCTTGGATGACAGGTGATGGTGAACATTTCTTTATGCATTTGTTTGCCATTTGTGTATCTTCCTCTGAGAACTGTGTTTTCACCTGAGCTGTCCATTTTTGGAGACAGTCTTTGAATTTGGGGGGCTTGATATTTTTCAATTCTTTATATGTTCTGGATACAAGTCCATTGTCTGAGGGTTGCTGGCTAAAATTCTTTCTCATTCTATGGGTTTTCTTTTCACTCTCTTGGTGATTTCTTTTCAAGTGCAGAAACTTTTCAATAATATGAGATCCCAGTTGTTGATTCTTTGAAGTGTTTCCCATGCAGTTTGTGTTTTGTTCATGTACTCTCTGCCTATCCCTATGTCTCCAAGACTTCTGCATACCTTGTCTTCCAATAGATTTAGTGTTTATGTTTTAATATTGAAGTCTTTGATCCATTTAGACTTTAGTTTTGTGCATGGTGATAGGCATGGGTCTACTTTCAGTCTTTGGCATGTGGAGAGCCAATTTTTCCAACACCATTTATTAAAGAGGCTATCCTTTTTCCAGTGAACATGTTTAGTGCCTTTGTCAAATATCAGGTGACTGAATGTCTTTATAGTTGTGTTTGTATCTTCTAATCTGTTCCATTGAGCCTCAGGTCTATTTATTTTCCAGTACCAGGCTGATTTTTTTCACTGTAGCTTTGTAGTACAGTTTCAAGTCAGGAACTGAGATGGTTTCTGCCTTGCTTTTGTTGCCCAGAATTGCCTTTGCTATTCTAGGTTTCTTCTGTTTCCAAATAAATTTTAGGAGTCTGTTCTCTAGATCTGTGAGGTATGTCAGTGGTATTTTGATTGGGATTGCATTAAATCTGTATAACAGTTTTTGTAGTATGGCCATTTTCACCATGTTGGTTCTTCCTAGCCAAGAGCAATGAATATCCTTCCATTTTTTAATATCCTCTTCAATCTCCTTTTTTAGTATAGTATAATTTTCAGCATATAGGTCTTTTACATTCTTGGTTAGGCTGATTCCTAAATATTTCATTTTTTTCGATATTATTGGGAAGGGTGACATTTCCATAATTTCTCTCTCAGTGAGTTTTTTGTTTGTGTAAAAGAATGCTATTAACTTTTGAGCATTGACTTTGTATCCAGCTATGCTGCTGAATTTACTACCTCTAGTAGTCTTTTAATGGAGTTTTTTGTGTCTTCTGTATAGGGTATCATGTCATCTGCAAATAGTGATAATTTAACTTCTTCCTTTCCTATCTTTATTCCTGTTATTTCTCTCTCTTGTCTGATTGCCCCAGCTAGTGTTTCCAAAACTATATGGAATAGGAGTGGTGATAGTGGACATCCTTGTCTTTTTCCTTGTTTTAAGGTGAAAGGCTTCAGTTTTGTCCATTTAGTATAATGTTGGCTGTTGGTTTGTCATAGATGGACTTTATAAGGTTGAGGTAGACATCATGTATTCCGTGTTTCTGAAGGGTTTTTATCATGAACATGTGTTGGACTTTGTCAAAAGCTTTTTCTGCATCTATTGAGATGACCACGTGGTTTTTGCTTTTGGCTCTGTTGATGTGGTGTATTACCTTTATTGATTTGTGTATGTTAAACCATTCCTGCATTCCTGGAATGAACCCCACTTGGTCATGATGTATGATCTTCTTCATGATTTGCTGCATTCTATTTGCCAATATTTTACTGATAATCTTTTCATCTATGTTCATTAGTGAGATTGGCCTATGGTTCTCCTTTTTGGTTGGGTCTCTTTCTGGTTTTGGTATGAGAGTAATACTTGCCTCCAGGAATGATTTAGGAAGGATTGCTTTCTTTTCTATTTCATTGAAGAGTTTAAGCAGTACTGGCATCAAATCTTCTCTAAATTTCTTGTAGATTTTAGCCATGAATCCATCAGGAGCTGGACTTTTCTTTGTTGGTAAGTTTGTAAATACATTTTCAATTTCAATAGATGATATTGGGTTATTCAAAATTGCTGTATCTTCTTGGTTGAGCTTTGGCAGTTCATATGTTTCTAGAAATCTGTCCATTTCCTCTGTGTCTTTGACTCTATGTGAGTAGAGATTTTGAAAGTAGGTATTCATGCTCTTTTGAATTTCCATGGCATCTGTAGTAATTTCCTTTTTAGTCCTTATTGCGTGAATTTGGGTTTTTTCTTTCTTTTTCTTTATAAGGTTAGCTAGAGGTTTGTCAATTTTCTTTGTTCTCTCAAAAAACAGCTTTTTGATTTATTAATTCTTTGTATTTTTTTTAGTTTCAATTGTGTTGTTTTCTGCTCTAATCTTTACAATTTCTTCTCTTCTATGAGATTTAAGTTTAACTTGCTCTTCTTTTTCTAGAAGCTTGAGATGAAGCATTAGTTTTATTATTTGTGTTCATTCTATTTTTTGACATGACAATTCTTTGCTATATATTTCCCTCTTAAGACTACTTTCATTGCATCCCACAGATTACAGTATGTTGTTTTCACATTTTCATTGAATTGTAGGTATTACTTTATTTTTTCTTCATTTTGATCTGTAATCTACTGGTTGTTCAAAAAGTTGTTATTTAATTTCCATGTATTTATGCAGGTTTTGCCATTTCTTTTGTCATTTATTTCCAATTTCAGAGAGCTGTGGTCAGATATTATGCATGGGATATTTTCAATACCTTTACATTTACTTAAGAATGTTTTATGGGATAATATATGATCTATTTTGGACAATGTCCCATGTGCAGCTGAGAAGATTGTGATGTGGTTGGGTGGAACACTTTGTAAACATCTACTAAGTCCAATTGCTCACAGGTATTATTCAGTTCTATTATTTCTTTGCTGACTTTTTGTCTAGTTGATCCATGTCTTTGTGACAATGGGCTGTTAAGGTCCCCTGTTATAATTGTGTTCTTTTGTACTTGGTTTTTCATGTCCATTAATATCTGTCTTATATAGTTTGGTGCTCCTGTGTTTGGTGCATATATCTTTATAATTGTTAGTGCTTCCTCTTGAATTTTTCCACTTACGAGTATGTAGTGACTCATTATCTCTTAGTCATTTTAGGTTTGAAGTTCATGTTGTCTGCAAATAGAATAGCTACCCCTGCTTTTTTCTGTGTTCCTGTTGCATGGAATACTGTTTTCCATCCTTTAACTTTTAATCTATGAGTTTCCTTTTGGGTCAGATGTGTTTCTTGTATACAGCATATTGTGGGATCATGTTTCTTGATCCATTCTGTTAACCTATTTCTTTTGATAGATGAATTGAGGCCATTTGCATTTATGGATATCACTGATATATACTGGCTCAACTTTGCCATGTTATGTTCCAGGTGTTTTCTTTCTGTTTTTCACCCTTATTTAATTGCTTATCCAACCTGGTGGTTTCTTTCTGTTGTTTTTCTGGATTGTGGTCATTTTTATCTCTGTCTAGTATGTCTTTTAATACTTTTTATAGGGTTGGCTTGGTGGACTTGAATTTCTTTAGTTGTTCTTTGTCATAGAAGTATCTTGTTCTCCATTAAGTTTGAATGATAGTTTTGCTGGGTACCTCACTCTGGCTTGAAAGTTGTTTTCTTTTAGGGCTTGAAATACCTCACTCCAAGCTCATCTTGACTTGAGGGTTTGTGCTGAAAAGTCTGCTGTGATTCTAATGGGCTTTCCTTGATAGGTGAGTTGTGTCTTTTCTCTAACAGCTTTTAGTATTCTGTTTTTATGCTTTATGTCTGATATCTTAATTATTATGTGTCTGGGTGTAGATTTATGTTACTTGTGACTGTTTGGCATTTTATATGCCTCACTTATCTGCATATCAGCTTTTATCCCCATGTTTGGAAATTTTTCTGCTATTACTTCTGTGAATATTTAGTTATGTTATTTGCATTTAGTCCTGTATCTTCACTAATGCCTACTAATCTTATATTGCTGCTCTTGGCATCTTCTTCAAGCTTCTGGGTTTTCATTTCATGCTGCTTTGTTATTTTTTAAATTTCTATCCTTTCATGATCACTAATTGTGATCCTCTCTTCAAGGTCCAAAATCCTATCCTCAGCTTCGTTTAAATGGTTTTGCATACTTTGAATAGAATATTTTGTTTCTTTCAGTTTGTTTTGTGAATGCTGCATGTTTTCTATGTTCATTTAAAGTTTCAGTCTGTTTCCCATGCTCCTATACTTTTTTCTTTATTTCTTCTTTAGCTGCGTTCAACAACTCCTTTACTAAGGTTGTTATTTCTATCTTAAAATGGGAGAGTACTTCTAATTTAATTTCCTATATAGCCTCATGGAGTTTTCTTTATTTCACTTTTTGCTATATTTTTGGAGATTTCTGGTGTGTTACTTTTGAATTCCTCTATTTTGGTGTCTCCTGTACTTGCTCCTGGTGGACTAGATGTTTGAGATTGTATTTTGCCTTTTCCTTTGATCATTTTCCTCTTTTGAGTTAATATTTGGTCCTTCAGTCCCACTAGTGTCAACTGTTGGTAGTGTGTATCTTGGGGTCCTAATGTAAGGTTGATGTTTTTCCAATTGCTGCATCCCTCAATGAATTCGTGGACCAGTCACCTAACTCCACACTGCAAGGCTTGTTGGGTGAGTCCTATATTCTTCCTGGGCTGACAAGCCTAGTAGTATTGATGCAGGTCAAAACCTAGTAACTGCTATTACTTTATCTTCAGGTTATTCCAGGTCCTCATATCTCCCTGTCTATAGTGTTTGTGTCACTTGAGGCCTTACTGTGTCCCTATGGTGTGCCTGTGTGTCTCATAAGCCTTTTTAATTTTCTTCAAGTTGGGGACGTCCTTCTTGGCACCTTTCTCACTCTGCCTGGTGTTTTCTGTGTGTAGGAGGGGGTCACCCACACTCTTGTCAGGCTCACCAAGGTCTTACAGTTAGTTGGAGGGGACTTTACTACTGACCCTATTTACCCACTGTACACCTCTATTTTAGGGGCATACTCACCACACTGACTGGTTCCTACTGAGATCTTCTGTTTGGGTGAGGCGGTTACTGAATCTCCTTTTTAGTAACACAGTTAATTCACTGTAGTCCAAGGTTCTCCTGGGAATGAAGTTCCAAGTTTTCCCCATGTGCTCGTATTCCACCAGAGCAAGTGGATAGGGCCTGCAGCTGGATTCTGGGCCCTTCTCGCTGCTTGGAGTTCACTGGGCATGGTCCGGTTTGGGCCCGGTCCCTCTCCTGCTCCTTGGGGTTGTTTCAGACCCAGGCGTGATCCTTCTGCCTTTGAGTGAAGTTTCAAGTTTTCCCTATGCACTGGGATTCCACCGGAGAGCTGCTTGGAGTTCGCTGGGCAACACTTGAAGCTTTTATACATAAATGGATGCAACTTTAGTCTATACTCATAAGTGAAACAGATGGACTCATTATTGACAGCAAAATTTCCAAATATAATTAAGTAAACCAAGAGAATTTAGGGTTACACTCTTTTTTTAATAATATAGAACAGTAGAGAAAAAGAAGAACCTCAAAATTGATTTTCATCCTTGTGTCTGTTTTTCAACTCTAACTTCAAATAAACTTATACAATTCCAGGGAAATAACTAGTTTAATCTTACTTCACCATAAACAAAGGTAAAGATTTCCCTATTTGACCAAATAAGAAAGTATCTTACAAATGGAATGGAAAGGCAAACTCCATTTGTGATCATTGTCACACAAAATCATATTCTCAACAAAAATCACATTCAAATACCAACTCAGAAAAATTAAAATACATGTGTCATCCATAACATTCTTCATCAAAGATTTGTGAGCTACTCAAATGCCTCAAAAAATGAATAAGATTTCAAAAGGTCCTAAAGGAAACATGTGTCCCTGTCTAAATAACCCAAACAGAACAGATATTGAGATGGCATGCACAGTATTTTAACCCCTCCTCTGCCCCTTAACTGCATAGAAAATGGCCTGGTTTCCAGAAACATAAACTAAGATTGGGCTTCGTTTCACGTGGGATGGTGTCTTGATTACATTACTCTCACTGTTGAGACAAAATACCTGACGCCCATGGCTTCACTTAGGCCTACTTTGATCCCTCCTTGCAGGTTGCCTTAGACAATCCACACTTCTGGCTTTTTCAAACTTCTGGGTTCTCCACTGCACCTTTGGCTTCACAGTCACATCTTCACATACCAACCTCTCAGGGGCAAACTTACTGGCCTCCCAGGCTTTCTGAAATCAGGATGGGGGCCTTTTTAGCTTCAGAACTTGTGTATTCTGTATGCACCTAAAACCAGCACAACATGGAGGAATCTAAGGTCTGCTGCCAGCTGGAGCAGTAGCCAGGTTTTCCTCTCTCTTGGCTGTAGGGGTCAAGTGCCTGGATCACCAGGTACTCTGAACCTGATTGTGAGGAATAAATTCTCTATGCCATTGCCATTCTTGTACCTGGTGTGACTGCTGACATTTTGGAACCTCATGGGACCACCTCTGCCATTCTGGAACATGACACTCTGTGGGTATCTTTGCCAAGAAAAGTCTTTCACTTTTGCAGGTTTGAGGCTGCAAAGTATGAAGACCTGTTTCCTCTTCCCTTGATGCCCACAGGCCATCTTTTCTATTCTCTTGTCCTTTCTGAGCAATCAAGATCTCAGCTCTATCTTTGTAGCACATAGAGCCCTAGGAAAGGGAAACTGCTCCTCTTTTATCCTGATAAATACTTAGGTCTGAGACTCCACCTGGGATGACCTGAGGTAACCTTGAAATCAAAGACCTATCTCTGTAAGAGATTCAAAGACGAAGAGTTAAACCTGCTCTACTCGTGTTTCTTGAGTTAGATGACAGGTGACAAAGAAACAGACTGAGGCTAAGGAGCTGTGTGTCGAGCTCAAGGATTTCATTTGCTCTCATCTAAACTTCTGACATGGTTCAGGATCCTCTTTGTCATCTCCTTGCTTCACATCTCTCCTACCAAGGCCTTCAGCTTCCTGAGATCAAAGATGCAAATTTATGAGAGAAACTACAGTGCGACAACCCTGACCAGAATTTCCAGAATGACTGAAAAAGCAAGGTAAAATTCTGTGTAGCACACACTTCACTGTATTCATGTCAGGAGTTCCCTATATTCTCCTTTAGGGTCCTGAGCTTGATTGTCAGCATCTCCTGAGACACTTGTGTTTCTCCTGACCAGAGAGGTTCCTGAAGGATAACCTGCACACAGCATCTCCGAGCAAGACCATCACCTCCATGAGGTCATGAGGATCCCAAAACAAATGAGAAGGCACCGATCCTGTTACCCTCACATGAGGATATCCATACTGACAGTAGTACTTGTGTACATTTCATTTGTGATTTTGCATGCTGGTTATGCTTTAAGTCTGCATCTGAAAGACATGGGGACATAGGCAGGACCTTTGAAAAGTGACAGTGGCAAAAGTTTGCATGTCAATCATATCCTCCCATAGTTGACCCAGGGAACAGGCACACTCCTTAGGGTGTATTGATTTTGGACAGCAGACACTCATTATCTTTAAGCAATATCTATGGCTTGGTATTTGCTGGAGTCCAACTGCGGCAGGGCTAGGGTTTCCCAAAGGTGGACAGGGAGTTGGCGAGTGAGAGACAGAAGACACTGCACACCAGTCTGTGAGTGAATCTGAATCCCCTTTTATTTTTTAGAAGCTGGAATATATATTTGCTAACCTTGGCAGCAACCCCCAGCCCCAAGCAGGAAGCGCCCCAGGCTTAGGGCCAGGCAGGGACAATCCTAAACAATAGGTTTTAATTGACCTCAATTCCAAGCAGGAAGTGCCCCAGGCTCAGGGCAATAGGTATCAATTAACATCTCAATCTTGTTACTTAGTTAGCTTGGGAAATGTAAGCCGATGCACCTGGATGCCTGCAGGAGGAAGAGATGTGTGAGACTATCATGCCGCTCCCTACATTGTTTCCCTTATCACTTATGGGAATGGCAGTCCCTGTGAGGACAACGCCTGTCTTAGGTCAAGGACTATTCATATGAACCCAACAAGGCCTTACCCGTCATGGGCCTGCAGGACAGCAATTGGTCCTGTGCCTGTCTTAGGCAGCTGGTGGCGTAACATATGTGTCCTAGTTGCCCGTCTCTGGCTGCCTGTCCAGTGTCTCAAGGCAGTTGTCTCACAGGAATTTTGTAAATCCTCCTCCATGAGCTCTTTCACCCAAAGCTCCTGCATAAACTCTCTCACATTATTCACAGAAGGCAAAACCCCACAACCAGTCCTCACAAAGGGGTTATCTAGAGGGCCTCCAGCAACCCCCCTGGAGTCTCCACCTTTGACTCCATATTGAGCATTACATAAAAACATACACATGTGAACTACACAAATTACAATTATCAGCACAAAACATTACAAGATCCTTGCGCCAAATTCCCACATGCGGTGTCCTTTTCCTGGAGAAGCGCTCTCCTCCACCCATGGACCTTGTCACAAGGCGTGGATGGACGGAAAATGGTGCCGCATCAGGTCCTACTCATGCTGACCTTACGTAGCTCCCTCTGCTTATCTGTGCTTACACCTTGGGCCAAGATCCACACTTCCCCATGTCTCCCCACCCCCAACTATTAGCATCAGTGTCATCAAGTGACATACAGCCTCTTTCACTGGAACATAGAGGTGAGAACAGGGGAAACAGCCTCTGTGGATAACCTTCTTTACATGAATGTGGCTGATCTTCAGATGCTCAGAGTTGGAAATTAATGGCATGGCAGCAATTCAGCCTCCCAAAGATTCAGAATTGTGATCTAACCACCAAGCTTCAATATTCTGTAGGTAGTCAAATCAATAAAATTATTGTGAAAATTTCCTATTATTAGCAGAACTCTAACTGTAGCATTCTATACATATTCTTGTTGTTTATCCTGTAATGGTGCATTTATTTTTTATAAAGGGTGGTATCAATTTATACACTGTTTTAAAGTCCAATTTGCCTTGGAGAGTATCACAGTATATGATTTGCTTTAAATTGACAGGTTTACATAAATGTTGCCATTAACTGGTTTTCCCTGTATGCCAACACACACAATGATTTTTTGATATTAACAGTACCATTGTACAGGTTCACAGAAATCTGTGCTCAGCCAATTACTCTCCATACACCATTTCCAATTAAGACAAGTGGTTAGATTTTAAGGTCCAAACAAAGGTCTATAGTAAGCCTTACCCAAATTTCATCACTGTATACTGACTACAGTGATTTCTGCATTAGCAACAGACTTTCAGCTCTACATGCCACCAACTTCAACAAAAAACAAAACAAATAAAAAAGTAATACAAACATGAGATGGCAAAACAACAAAATGCCACCCAAGACTCCCAAGTCCTGCAAAGCCAATCCAGGAATATTGAGATCAAAAAGAGTAGAAGAAATACACATAGAGTATTTGATAGGCTAACAAAAGAGATTAGATAAAAAATCCAAGAAATTATAGTCATAATCTTACAAGATACAACTAACATGAAATGGAAGTGATAACCAAACTAATCAAGCAGTTTCAGAACACAATAATAAAAGTAGTTGAGCTAACAGAAATGAAAGGATGGATGAATGCAAATTTGAGCAAAAGAGACGAGTCCATGAAAAGATTTCAATCAACATTAAGGAGATAGAAAGTATGTAGAGACTAGGGGAAACAGAACCAAGCAAGGTGAGGACGGATTTTCAGAACAGAAGATAGATATTCTCTCAGTGAAAGAGTACTCAACGATACACTTAATGAGATAAAGAAATATGAACAAAGGGTCCAATAGCTGCTAAAGAAAAAAAAGCAAGGAAGACTGATCTCAAAGAAATGAGGATACATGAAAAATCAGAAGACACTATGCATGGCAGAAAAAAAAACATTTCATGAGAAAAGAAACAATGCCTTCCTATGAAACAGCCTCCACTAATGCTGATTGCTAAGAGGCTCAGCCAGAGGAGAAACCACGTCTTCTTGTGAAGCAAGCCCCACCATGCTGATTGAAAATAGCCTCAGCCAGAAGATACACTATGCCTTCCTGTGTAGTATGCTTCACCATGCTAATTCATAAGAGCCTTAAGCAAAAGAAAAACCAAGCCCTCCCATGAAGCAGGCTCCACCATGTGGGTTGGAAAGAGCCTCAGCCAGAAGAGAAACCATGCCTTCCCATGAAGCAAGCTCTACAATTTTGATGGGTAAGTGCCTCAGCCAGAGGAAAAAGCATGATTTCCTGTGAGCCAGCTGGTGAGTGAAAAACCAGAAGAACATTTCTCCCCTCTTCCCCCGCTGATTCGGAGGGCTCAGAGTGAGATGACAGCAACTGAGAGGAAGGGAATAGCTTGATGCTTATATGGTTGGGTTGATTCTCTGGGCCTGTGACTAGTGGTCTGGGCATCTATTTGGAGGATGGCAGTGTACACTGTGTCCACTGTGGGGAATTTTCTCCTGTCTTGTTTTTGAAATGCAGTGTTTTGTTCCATTTTACTGTTTTGTTTATCCCTGCATCTGGTAACCTGAGCAACTATTTTAAACATAACAATGTGCAGTATTGTTCTCACTCTTTTGTTTTGGTCTGATTTATTGTTTTATTTTATTCAGTATTATGTTTTTATTGGTTTTATTCTGTTTTGTTTTGTTAGATTTTGTTATGTCTGCTGGTATGGAGAACTATTGTGAAGATCGGAAGATGTTTTATGTAGCCATTGTTGATTTCCCATTATACTGTTCAGAAATTCTGTACCACTTTCACTGCTTTGTTTTAATTGGCTGTATCCTGATTTGTTTTGCTGGGTTTTAGTCTCTTAAAAATATTTTATGCACATAATAAAAGACAACTTCTCAAATACTGGTAGAAAATGAAGGCACATGCAAAATCAAATAGCCATGATTGAAAGATAATCTTCCCACAGAATATCATTCCCCAAAAACAGAATTCCAGCATATAGACAAAATCCTAAAACGTTTTAGAAAACATAAATGACACATTTATAAAAGTAAAACCATTAGAATAAATGCAGGCCTCTAATATGATACTTAGGGGCCAGGAAGCCTGGAAGAGAAGTATTTGCAGTGCAAAGGTAATGCAGATACATATGTCCTGCAAAAACTTTCCCTCAAACTCAAATAGAATGGACACAAGGCTGCTTGAGCATACACATAATAATCACATTCATCATAGCAAATTTGTACCTGATTCTTCTTTCTGTCCATTGCACTTCCCTCACTTCAAGGCCTCTTCCTTTCCTTATTTACAAAAGTTTTGTCCATGTTTATCTTTTTCTTCTCTATTTTTGTCTTTTCCTTTCATTAATTCTTCCTCCAGTTACCTTGCTTCTGTTCCCATTTGAGCATTGTCTCTTTCATGGTATTTGTTATACATTTTACATTTCCGCCAACAATATGTAAAAGTTCTTTTTTCCCATATCTTCACCACCATTTGTGAATATTTGATTGTTGGTTATAGCCATAGTCTCTAAAATTAGAATGAGCTGTAAGGGATTTTTTAAATTACATTTCTCTAATAGCCAGAAATAATGGACTTTTCTTCACAGATTTATTGGCCATTTGTAACTGTCCTGAGAAGTATCACTACAAGTCATGCATTTTAAAATATAATTTCATGTAAGGCATAGTTGTTTGTTAAAAAGCTTAATGCAACTTTAAAGATATCTTTGAACTAATCAGTGAGATTAGTAAGAGCTCATGATAGAGAAAGTCAACACATAAATATCAATTATCTTTTCTTGCAATTGTCATAATATTTGGGAATTATAATTATTTAAATACCATATTATTAGTGTCAGTAAATGAAACCTGGGATATGGGTTAGTTTCTCCTATTTAAAGTGGGCATCCATGAAATTTTCTCTTTGTATGTGAGTAAGCTGTGTGATTCATGGAGTCACACTTTGATCATCTCATTATCCCCATACACAACATTGCTATAAAAAATAGAGCGAGGTGTACAGAGATCTCCATGTGGTTCAGAATCAGACAGCTTGTTTAAAGCCTGTAGTGGAGCAGAAAATTTAAATAACTGAGGAATTCTCAGAGAGTTAGGGTGGAAAGCTTGATGGCTTAAACTGTCTTTAGCAGCATTTGCTCATTTGTCTCCTTTTGTTTGTGTTACCTGTGCTCTAAGCATTTTCTTGAAAAATACTTCTGCCCAATCCAAAGTCCTGAGATATTTCCTATCTACTGTCCTCTGCTGCTTGCATAATTTCTAATATGATGTCAGTATTTCAATCATTTTGAATTGATGATATTTAATCTAGAAATAGGATGTCTAATTTCAAACACCTGCAGGTAGAATTTCTCCAACAGCACACATTAAAATTTTTGCCCTATTTCCAACATTTAAAGTTACTACAACAAAACATCTTATCAGATGATGAAAAAATAAGAAAAACATGGTTAAGTTTGGGACATGGTTTCCAAGGTTCCAATTCATGGTCAGCGAGCATAGCTTTGGTGCCTATGCTGATGCTGTAAATTAAGGTGAGAGCACGTTCTGGCTGGAGTTCTTCTCCACACTAGCACTGGAAAACAGGGAGAGAGAGGAAGAGACCATAATACACAATCTTCTTCAAGGGCACTCCACCAGTGATCTAAGGGGCCTCAGTAGGTCCCATCTTTGAAGTCTCCACTCCTTAATGACTCAAAATAGTTGTTGCAGTGGAAGACAAACTGGTACACTTGGGATATTTTATTCAATGAAACTCCATGATCTGTGAATTAGTCCCAGGATGGACAGACTCCCCAGAATCTAATCAATTCAGAGAAACTATTATGGAGAATGATTACTGAGTCACTTTTTGCCTGATTTTCTAGTCAGTTCCTTGTAAGCTCCAGCATTTCTGGAAACACATAGAGACTTTTTCCAGGAAAGGTAATGCAGCCCAGGGTTAAGGTACTACTACAACCAGCATCTTATCAACAAGTTTCCACATGCAGTTTTTCACAGATTGTGCTAATGTTCTTATAGGAAAAGAGCAGTATCCAGGGGATCCCTCGCATCAAAATTCTCTTCAATTTTGGGAGAAATTGTTGTGCATATGAGACAGGGCAGGAAATTCTCCAGCTTTTTAAGTGTCACCTACTATGAGACAGATGCTTCAGATATAGAATCAGTCTCATTTCCATGAGAGGTTCTTGTTTCTCACTCACTAGCACTTGTGTGTACTTGGTCACAATAACCTCTTAAGTAGGGGAAACGTTTTCTGATGTCTTTGGATTCATGGTCAGTTTCCTAAACTGTGAGTCTTTATTGCACAGCACATGACTGTTTTTTTCTGAATATCAGCATAAGTGTTATTAGGCTTATGTAAATATTTACATTCATGTGGGGAACTCACAGAACATTGAGTGGAGAAAGATTGTGAAGTTATTTTAATATCAACAAATAAGCACTTACAGAGGATTAGAGGGTTTGGAGGGATTTGGCCACAGCTGGTTTTTTTTTCTTTACTGCTCTGTGCATGGTCCAGCCTCATGTGTAGCTTCACATGGGGCTTTTGGATTCATCCCCCTGCTAGACTCATGTACTATGTACATGTTGTGTATACATTTTCTAGTAACTCATTCCACAACACTCTTAAAAAATGCCAAAAAGCTCACAACATCTCTCCTAATTTACCTGGCATTACAAAGACTAGTTTATGCTGCATGGAAACAAATTTTCCCATTTCAGTATAATTTTGTTTGTCTGGAATATAACCCTGACTCTAAACATCATTCTCCAAACTTAACCTTGGTGTCAAAAAGGTTATTGCTTTTGGAAATTCCAATGCCTATTCATGATAAAAGCCCTATAGAAAATTGAATAGATGGTCTTTACCTCAAAGTGATAAAAGCCACCTATGACACACCAACAGCCAACATCATACTAAACAGTCAAAAAGTGAAAGCTTTCACTCTAAAATCAGAAACAAGACAAGGTTGTCCACTGTCTGCACTCTATTAAATATAGTTCTGGGAACATACTGAGTGCACTTAGACAAGAGAGGTAAATAAAAGGGAAAGAGGGTAAGAAAGGAAGAAGGTAAAATATTGTTATTTGCAGATGACATGACACTCTACATAGAAGATCCCAAAAAAGCCACCAAGAGACTTCTAGATTTAATAACCAAATTCATTAACATAGCTGGATATGAAGGCTATGCTCAAAAATCAATAGCATTCCTGTACATAAGCTACAAATTCATGTTACAGAAAATATAATAGCTTCCAAAAAATGAAATACTTAGAAATCAATCTAATAAAGGAAGTGGAAGATGTATATATTGAAAATTACAATATCTTGAAAAAGGAGATTTAATAGGATATCAGAAAATGCAAAGATATCCCTTGCTTATGGATAGGAAGAATGACCACAGTGAACATAGCAACACTCCTAAAATTTCTACACAGATATAATGCAACCCCAATGAAAATACTATTGGCATAACTCACAGAATTAGAGAAAACATGCCTAAAATTCAAGAAGAGACCCAGAATAGCAAAATCAATTTGGACAACAAAGCAATTTGCAGGCACAATCCCTCACTTGAAATTATATTACAAAGATATAGTTATAAAATCAGCACAGTATTGGAAAAAAAATAAAACCAAGAAACAAAAAAGACAGACTTGGGGATCAGTGGAGCTGAAGACACAGACACAACTCCAAATACACTCAGCCACCTTATCTTTAACAAAGTCCCAAACATGTTCACTGAAAGATAGTTTCTTTAATAAAAAGTGCAGGAAAAAATTGGATTATGACATGCCAAAAACTAACAATAGACTGATTTCTATCACCATGCTCTAAATTAAAGTAAAAATGGATCAAACATCTAATTATTAAAAGAGAAACACAAAAGCTATTGGAAGAGAAAACAGGTAGAAATCTTGAAGACATAGGTATAGGAAGAGACTTCATGAACAAAACCCAGACTGCATGGGAAACGATACAAAGAATCAACAAATGGAAACTTATTTTATTAAAAAAAAGCATTTTCACAACAAAACAAATCACTGACAGAGTGAAAAGACAACCCACATCATGGGGAAAAATATTATAGCTAGCTGTGCCTCAGACAAAGACATATATCTAAAATTATAAAGCATTAAAAAAAACCAGACATTTCAAATAAAAAAACTCATTGCAAAAATAGGTATCTGAGTGGAATAGGCACTTCTAAGATGAAGAAATACAAGTGACAAATAAAGGAAAAAATGTTCACCATCATTGGTCCATTGAGGCATGCCAATTTAAACAAAACTGAGATTCCATCTCACCCCAGGAAGAAAGGCTACCCTCAAGATATCAATCAATATCAAATGATGGAGTGGGTGTGAGGAAAAAGGAACCCTTCTCCACTGTTGTCAGAACTGTAGGGTGGTGCAACAACTGTTGAAATCCGTTTGGAGATTCCATATAAAGCAAGGATTAGAGATCCCATTTGCTCCAGCTGCTTCCTTTTTTTATTTAAAGAAAAAAAAACAGAAAGAGGGTAGAAATAATACATAATTTCAAAAAACAGTAAGAAATCACTAGTTCATAATTACATACTTTACTTTTAGAAGTAATTGTTCAAGTTACATAAGTAAAGCATGCAAAGTGGACATTTAGATAGTGAGACTGCAAACAGTTCTGTTCACCTATCCAACAAAAACTTAGTAATATGGTTATCAATCTTACACACTTAAACATCCATGCAGTTATATCCTTTAGAGTACATTCTTTTCCTCTCTTTTTATAAAATTTATGTTTTTATTATTTTATTTTAAGAGAGAAAGAACAGGAAATTTTAAAAAGACAAAATAAAAAAAGGAAAGTAGAATACAGAGTTTAAAAAATTAACATCATAAAATCTCTAGTTGATACATTACATATTGTTAACTTAACAATAGTTGTTCAAGTTACAAAGTCAAAGCATAAAAAGTGGCTAGACACTCAGACATTAACAGTACAAACTCTTCTGTTCAATGATCTAAGAAAAGCTCAGTAATATGGTCATCTATTTACACACTATACATACCATTATATCCTTTAGAGCACTTTCCTTCCCTTTTACTTTTACAATATCTATTATATCTATTATACTTATTGGATACCATTATTCTGTCTGTTCTTATTATTTTTTACACTAGAGAGACAATGTGATATTTACTGAAGTGAGTTTTGTTTATTTCACTAACAAGGATATTTTCAAGTTGCCTCCATTTAAGAATAAAGGCCTCAAGATCATCCTTTTTTATAGCTGAGTAGCATTCCATTATATAAAAATACCACATTTTTTTTCATCCACTCTATGGTTGATGGGCATTTTGGTTGTTTCCAAGATTTAGCTATCACAAATTGTGCTGTTATAAGCACAGGTGCACATATATCACTGTGACATGACCTTTTCAATTTTTCTGGGCAAATAC
>PVLA01015388.1:7421-25650 GCA_004027455.1 Hydrochoerus hydrochaeris
CGCCGCCCCCCTCTTCCTCTCCTGCACCCCCTTCCCTCCCCCTCCCCCAGCGCTCTCCCCTCCCACCGTGCGGGATCCAACTTTCAAAGAAAAGAAGGAAAAAAAGAGCGCGAGGCAGGAAGGAAAGCGCCCCCCCACCCGCACCCACCCCAAGTCTCGGGAACCCGCGCCCCGTCCCACCATCTGCGCCCCTCCAAAACCCACCCCGAACCCACCCCAGCCCGGGGCAGCGCGGACCCCCGACGCCCCCCCCCCGCAGCTGTCCCATCCCAGACATGGGGAGGCGGTGGCCGGGGTGCGGGGGGGGGGCCGGGCTGTGGTAGGACCCGGAGGGGCCGGGGCTGGATTTTAGGCGCGCGCACCCCCCCTGCGCCCCGCGCTGGCCGGGAAGTCGCAGGACCGAGCCAAGGGGGAGGCGGGGGAGGGCGGGGGAGCGCAGGGCCGGGCGGTGCCGTGCGCAGCGCCGGGAGCGCGCGCCTCTCCCCTTAAAGATGTAGAGGGCCGGGGGCGCGCGGGGCGCGGGGCGGGGGGGCTTAGGGGACCCTTCCTCCTTGAGTCTCTGGAGCCACCCAAGGGCTGCAGCTGTGAGGCCGGAGAGGTTTGGGGACACACAGAGTCCCTCTGGCCAGAAAGGGTCCCCCTTCCTCTGCGGGCGCCAAAGAAGAGACGGGGATGGGAGTGGGGTGACAGCGGCCTGGTCCCCCATCTCCCCAAGACCCTATTCCAGGGACCGGGCCAATCCCCAGCTGGCCACGTAAATCCCAGCGATGCCTCTTAGCTGGCTGCTTGCCCCAAACTGCGCTCATGTCTCAGAAGGGGACCCCCAGGTACGGTGGGCTAAGTGTGGCTTGGAGACTTTTTTCCCCCCCTTTGAGGCAGGAGGAATCAAGGCCAGGGTCCCTCCCAGGCAGGCGACACGGGCTCCTGGTGGAGGACTTCCTCCAGTACTTCTGATTTTATTCACAAGGCCTGATAAAATCGTCCAGGCTGCCCTTGAACTAGCCACCCTCCTGCCTCAGCCGGGGATAATCACAGGTGTGTGCACCACCGAGCCCAGCCTGAGGCTCCTAAAGCGGCTCTGTCCTCCGGCCTGGTGACCTCCAGCCCGGCCCCCGCCTGTCTCCTAACAAGGGGTCACCTGCATAAGAACCCATGGCTTCAGCAGGTCATTCGTAGAAAACCTGGCCTCCTCTGACTCACCCCTGCGCCATCAGGGCACCATGGCGCCCTCTCAAGTTGTGGCCGTGGCCCGCACTCAGGCTGTGCACCCACAGCCCTGTTACCCTGCGCCTCCAGCAAGGGAAACTGAGGCTGAGAGGAGGAAGCCACCATGTCAGGGCTGCCTGCCCGCTCAGCAGGGTGCCAGATTCTGGTCCCTCCGGTCCTGCCTGTCCCTGTTGGGGCAGCCCCTCACCCCTCACTGGTCCCCTGCTCCACAGAGAGGAGCCTGAAGCTTCAGTAATTTTTTTTTTAACCTGTTATCCAGCAGGGGACGGGGAGATTCAGATTCCCGCAGTACAAAGTATGAATGCGGAGGGCACCCTGGAGATCCAAAGCCACCCAAGGCCACCTACCAGGTGAGATCTAAGACACACAGGCAGCTGGTTGTGCTGGCCCAAGCCTGTAGTTCCAGTACTTGGGAGGCTGAGGCAGGAGGGCTGCCACAAGTGCAAGGCCAGGCTACCTATTTGGGGTTTTTTTTTTTGTCTCAAAAAAACAAAACAAAAAACAAACAGAAATGCACAGATATTTAAAAGCTGAGGTTGTGCTCCCTGCTTTAGCTCAGTTGGCTAAGGCCCCACTCTGTAAACGTGAGGTTGTGAGTTCCATCCCACAGCCAGAAAAGAAAAAAACAAAACAACCTTTAAAAGCTGAGGTTGACCTTGGTCTGTTCTCCTAGCCTGCCTGGAACCCCAGAGACACCCCCCCCAAGCGCCCTAATTTGCCACCCCTGCAGCCGTCACTTAGCCAAGGGCACACAGAAGTCTGCTGGAGACACTGAAGAGGGCAGCCTGCGGTCTAGCCTGTCTGGGCCTCAGTTTCCTCGCTGTGAAGTGTCCCTGGAGGTTGCAGATAAACCAATAAATACCAGGTAGCCCAGATACATGTGCACAAAGCAAGGTGTGACAGCCAGCTGACAGCACGAATGCCACCAACTGCTAAGCAGCCACCTTGTCCACCCGAAGAGGACCAGTTCATGGCCCTGGAATACTATACAGCCCAGCACAGACCTCCATCCCCCAAAGTCACCTCCAAAGGCTGAGGGGGGCTGGCGTGGGGCCGGCCTTGGGTCAGAGATGCTTCCCTTGGCTCCATGTTGGTGACGTCCTGGGCACCGCCGGGTCCTGACCACCCCTGCTATGTGTGGTCACCAAAATGCCCCCAGGGAGAAGTTCACTTAGGATTTTATGAAGCGTACACATGTAGCCCTGTAAAATCCGGAGTGCGCCCTTTATAAGAACCCACAGTGTCTCCACATTGCTACCAGTGAACCCCATAAAGGACCCTGCAGCCAGGTGTGGGGCGCTTGCCGGTCACCCCAGCACTCTGGGAGGCTGAGGCAGGAGAATCACAATCTTTTTTGGGGGGGTCTTTTTGAGACAGGGTCTCACTATGCAGTCCAGGCTGGCCTTGAGCTCACTTTGTAGCCCAGACTGGTCTCCAATTCTCAGCGATCCTCCTGCCTCAGCCTCCCAAGTGCTGGGATGACAGGCGTGAGCCACCATGCCCAGCTAGGATCACAGTCTTGAGACCATCCTGGGCCATTTAGCAAGATCTGGTCTCGAAATTTAAAAAATTTTTTTAAAGGGTTGGGGATAGAGTTCAGTGCAAAGGTCCGATTTCGGGGTGCAGTTCCCTCATAGAAATGCACGCGAAGCTTTCGAAGCACACAGGGCATCCCTGTGGACCTATACACGTCCTCCACAAGGTGCACGGTGGTCCCTCGGACGGGAACACTGAGGAAGGCACCCTTGCCATGGGGCTCCTCCCAGGATGGGGGCCACAGGCAGAGAGGGTCCCCGTCACCCTGCGCCCTCCTGTGCCCTCCCCCCATCCGGGGCTCCATCGAGCAGTCAAAAAGCAAACGTTAAAAAATGTAGGGAGTTTCACAGATCAGCTGGGCAGGTCCCCACGTCACAGATGGTGACCAGAGAGTGTAAGAGGACAGGCAGGTCCTGAGCAGCCGAGGTAACGGTGAGGTGTGTCACTGGGCTGGAACAGACAGACACACAGACACACCTGGCCTCAAACACCATCAGAGACCCCCAAGGTACCCACAGCCACACGCACAGCACCCTCCCAGCTCCCCCAACGCCCCTCCCCGCCACACAACTGCACCCACAGGTGCCCGCCCGCCCCCGCACTCCTACGCACACACCTATGCCCACGGCTGGACGCTCCGCGCGTTCACGCGCATACACACACTTTCTCGGCCACACACAACCCGACACGACCCCACGTCCCCGCGCCTCCCCTGACCGTCCTGAGACCTCAGGCCAGAGCTGGTGAGGGGACCTCGTGGGGGCACAAGGGCGCAGAACAAGGGGAAAACCGGGGTGTCTTTCTCCCCATGGACGTGGGCTCCTGTGCCCGAGCGCGTGTGAGTGGCACCGCGAGGGCGGGTCCAGGGATCTGTCGTGCCCCTCACGGGAGTGTCGTAGGACCCGAGATGTCTGTCCAAGCCGTGCTGAGCGTGGGACTCCCGGGCCGCGCAGATGCAACCGTCACTCGGGCGCGCGTCTGTCTGTCTGTCTGACTGTCCTTGCGTGACCAGTTTTTCTCCCGTTTCCAAACAGTAACCCCCCAAAACGGGACGGAGATTTAAAGAAGAATAAAAGAGCAGAGCCTCGGGCCTGGCCTTGCAGCTTTTATATTTAGCAAATTATATAAAAGCGGGCGCGCGTGGGGGCGGGGCGCGGCGGGGATTCCCCCGGAGGCCAGAAAACAGCTCCAGCGCCCGCCCCGTCTGGGCCACCCGGGGCCAGGGCTGGGCGCGCGCCCGGGGCCACGCGGGGTCCCGCAGGCAAAGGGGGGGGGGTCCCTGGGGTCTCCTCAGTCACCCCTTCGCCCCAGCCGAGGCCAGCAATGCGCTTCTAGAGCCTCCCCCTGCCCCTGGGGAGCTCCGGGGGCCGCAGAGGGAGGGGGAACCCCGCGCCCCGCCCAGCCCCGGGCAGGTCGCTGCGCACGCGCAGCCCCGGGTGACCGCGTCCCGGCGCCACCTCGCGCCCAGCCGGGACCCGCTGACGGGAGACACCGAGGCTGGGTGAAGGCAGAGGCCTGGAGGGGTCCGAGGAGGGGACGGGGGACAGCGCTGTTCAGAGGCTGAGGAAGCCCCGCGCAGCCCACCGGCCCCGGCTGCCCGGTCACAGGGGTTGAGGGGAGGTGGGGCCACTGCAGACCAGTCCCCGGGGACACTCGGCCCCGGAGTCACACGCACACAGCGACACCCAACTGTCCCCTGGGACGCAGCCACGCGACCCAGTCTCACCCCCAGAAACACGCAAACCTGCCACCCACTCGGGTGGGGACTCGGGTGACACAGTCGCCCGGGAACGCACGGCGCGGACGCTGCTTCCCGGCGCCAAGGCCCGCGGGACGCGCGGCTCAGGGACCCGGGCGCACCACGCCGCCGCGCAGCCACATACAAAGCTCAGCCAACGCGCGCGACACGCGACACACGTGGGTCCGCAGACCCCCCGCGGCCGCGCGCACCCAGGTACGGGCCCCAGGGCGCGCGCCCTGCGGATGAGCCGGGGACCCCGGGGGCGCAGGACCCCCGCCCGGCCGGGCGTAGCCGCCGCCGACTCCGGGCCCGGGGAGCGCGCTGGCGAGGAGCCCGCGATCCGGCCGGGCCGGGGTCGCGGGGGCGGGGCGGCGGCGCCCCCTCCCGGCCCCAAGTTCACGGCGCCCGGGCCGCGCTCCCCGCCTCGCCGAGCGGCCATTTTCCGCTAGCCGCGCTCCCGCTCCCGGCCCGGCCCGGCGCCCGCCGAGCCCTGCGCCCCCCGCCCCGCCGGCCGCGCGCCCCTCCCCGGCCGGGGGTCCCCATCCGGGTGCCGCCTCGGGGGAGGGGGTCGCGCCCCCCGGAGCCGCGCCCCCCGGCCTAGCGTGTGGCCTGGAGGGGGCGGGAGACTGGCCGGAGGAAATGCGGGGACCTTCTGGGGGTGCCCCGCCCTCCCCGCCAACTCCGCGGCGCCCGCCAGGAGCCCCCCACTCGGGGTCCCCCGCTGCGCCCCGCGCGCCAGCTCCGCCCCTAGCTCGGGAGGGAAAAGGATAAGGGGGTGACCGGCCAGGGTAAAGGGGGGGTCCCGTGGAACCCCGCAAGGTGGGGGGGTCCTCTCCTCGAGCCCCTCCTCCGGGTAACCCCCGCCTCCCGCCTCCCCCCCTCACTCCCGGACCTGGCAACTTTCGCTCGGAGCCCACGCACCACCCCCAAAAAGTCCCCGGGCGAAAACGAAAGTGGGGGGGGCGACGTACCATGGCGCGGCGGCGAGGCGGCCAGGCCGGAGCGAGCGCGCTCGGTGCCCGGCGCGGGGGGGGGGAGGCGGCGGCGAGGAGGAGGGGGAGGGGAGGGCCGCGGAGGGGAGGGGTGCGCCGTGCCCGCCCCCCCGCCGCAGGACCCTCCCCTCGGCCCGCCCTCCCCCCGGGGCCGCGCTCAGGCCGCCGCGCGCCCCGGATCGCGCGCAGGCTGCATCCCGGCTGGGTTCGGCCCGGTTCGGCGTGGAGCAGCGCGGGGAGGCGGCGGCTCCGGCCCGGTCCGCTGCGCACCGAGCGGGCCCTCCTTCGCCGCGGCGCGCGCGCGCGCGCGCACGGAGCACAAACGCGCGCAGGCGACTCGGGGACACTGGGCGACCGGGCCGCCGGCACCCAGGCAGCGACACACACGGACGGATCGAAGCCTGCGACGGGTTAGCGACCCACGGCCTGCGGGTGACACCTAGACCCGCGGGGACCCCAGTCAGCCTCCCGCAGGATGCCACCCACGCAGACGGACGCGTGGTGACAGCCTGCGGGGCGTCGCCTGGAGTGACACCGCCGAGACCTCCGACCCAGACTTGACCCCGCGCGCGCGACCCCGGGACCCCTCCCCCGCCCCTCCCCGCACCCCCTCCCGGAGGAGACAGGTGTCTGGGTACCGAGCTGACACGCGCACCGCGAGGACAGACGGGACACACGGGGGACACAGACTGGGACACCGATGGCGACAGACCTGGGGGTCCCGAAAGGGCTCCAGGCTGGGGTGCAGGGAACCAGGGAGAGGAAGCCGCTCCCGCCCCATCAGCAGAAACGCGAGGTTCCGCCTCCGCCGCAGGGAGGGGCGCGGCCTGGCGAGTCAGCGCCCCCGGCCCTGCCGCAGGCTGCCACGCGTGGGCCGCGCTGCCACGGGGGGGGGGAGGACCTGCCGCAGCCGCCCCCTCCCCCCGCGCGTCCGCACTGCGTCCGCAGAGGAGGCACCGCCCCCTCCCCCAGACGCGCGCCTGGCGCCCTAGGGGAGGGGGTGCTGCTTCAGCCCGGGCGCCTTTGCGCCTCTCTTTCCGCTGCTGCGACCCTAGGTCCCTGGCGCCAGGGGTTTTGGAAAGACCCCTTTGGGGGAGCTGACTCCGCGCTCTCCCAGGAGAACCCCGAAGTAAGGGCGCAGACCGAGCCCCCTACAGGGGTCCCAGCCAGGCCCGAGTCTGGGAGCTTATGCCAGTTGATTATGTTTTCGATGTGGGGCACCCTGGGCAGTGGTCACCCAATATGATGACCGCGGGCCTGTCGTAGTAGTTGCTCAATAAAAGCCGGTCACATGCTACCTAGGTCAGCCATGCAGGCAGTATCTGCTCCTCGGAAACCGGCTGTTTAGGGGGTGAGATTCTCTGTAGTGCGAGCTTCCGCCGCACTTGGTTTGTTTTTTTGGTTTTTTAGTCTTTTTGAGACAGGGTCTCACTGTGCAGTTTGGGCTGGCCTTGAGCTCACTGTGTAGTCCAGGCTGGTCTCAGACTTGCAGCGATCCTCCTGCCTCAGCCTCCAGGCCGGTTTTGCAGTCTTGCACCCCCACACCCCCCTCTCCCCTTTTTGTTTTTTATTTTTAAGAAATAAACTCAGAGAGGCTCAGAGAGGCAGAATTCACCTCTCTGAAGTCAACAAGTGAGCCAGAGGGAAGCCCAGGGACTCTAGCGCCAGCCCTCTCTCTGGGTTCCTGGGCACAGAGGGGTGCTGGAGGCCTCTCCTACCGGGGCAAGGGGTCCAAGAACCCCCACTCTGCACTGCTCAGCCACTGAACCACCTCTGCTAATCTCCAGCTCCAACCCCTGCCTTCCCTGCCTGGAGAAAGGAAACGGGGTGAGGATTGTGTTCGGAGCACAGTGTTGGGGAGCAGAGGCAGCTGAGCTCGGACTCTTAAGTCCTCCCTGTAAAGTCACCCCAGGCTGCCTGGCAGGTCCTCAGTGCTTGGCAGGAGTACACCTCTGTGCTGCTACCCTTGGAAGCCGGTCCTGGGCTCTGCGCTCCCATTGGAAGGAAGGTAAAACTGAGGCCAGCTGGCTGGGAGGCACCAGTGCTAGGCACCTCTCAGGACCTGCGTAGGATGGGGTCTCTCAGGTCCTGTCCTCCTGCCTTCTCGTCGCTGGGCCCTTCACGCTGAGCACTGCAGGCTGGCCTTGAGCTCACAGAGATCCTCTTGCCTCTGCCTCCCCAGTTCTGGGCTCACAGGCCTGTGCCACCACGTCCGGCACTTTTTAATTTTATTTCATTATTTCTTATTATTTATTTACATATTTATTTTTTTGAGACAGGGTCTTGCTAAGTGGTCAAATTGCCCAGGCTGTGTTAAATTTTCCATTCCTCCTGCTTCAGCCTCCCAGAGCACAGGGATTAATGGCACAGGAGAAACGGTTGCTCTCGAGGCCGGGGCTCGAGGGCTCACACCAAGGGCTACCTGGCTACCTGCTCAGGTTCCAGACAACCGCAGGTCATCTGGAGGCCCTAGAGGCCCACAGCGGCTGTAGGCCTCATTACCTACCAGACCCATTTTATACATGAGGAAATGGAAGTCACAGGTGGCCCCGGGCCCTGGGAACTGCTGTGTGTGGGCAGCATTTCCGGCCATTATCCCAGCTCAGGGCAGCAGGCCTAGCTCTGGCAGGCTGGCGGCGGTGAGGCCTTATTAGCCTGCTTGATAGATGGGGCCTCAAGGGGAGAACATGTCAGCCCAGGGTCACCCAGGGGGTTAGCTGGTGTGGCCAGACTTGCCAGGGTCATGGCCCCAGGACCAGCTCCAGAGCTGTCCCTAAAACCCAGTGCAGAAGTATGTGACCACAGACACGGGCAGGTCAGACATCCAGCGGGGCACCCTTGCTCTGGCCCCAGGGCCTTTGCACACCCCAAATCCCTAACACATGTTCTCTACTGAGCCTCCCCCACATACACCTTGACATATGGGGTGTGGAACCCAGGGCTGAGCTCTTTTAAATTCATTAATTAAATTATTACATTATTTTTTTTTAATAAGAGCTCATTGCGTAGCCCAGACTGACCTCAAACTCACAGTGATCCTCCTGCCTCAGCCTCCCGGGTGCTGGGATTACAGAAGTGCACCACCATGCCCAGCTCAGCACTTTTCTTATCTGCATCAGCACCCCAGCAAGGTACTGCCACCCCTATTTAATAGAAGAGGAGATCGGGGCTCAGAGGGAAAGGATTTTGCACAAATCCCAGTCTGTAGGTGACATTTTACATCTCCCCCTGCCCACAGTCTTCCATGGCTCCCCATTGCTCTCAAAATGACAAAGTCTTCCCTGCTCGGCCTGCCTGTCCCCTTCCCTCCTCCCCTCTTCCCTCTATGCCCTTTCTTTCCTCTGCTCCAGCCACACGGGCTCCTCCTGGCTCCTCCTACAATAGGCCAGGTTCCAAGGCGCCCAGGGCCTTTGCACAGCCCAGCCCTCTGCATTCCTGTCTTCCTCTGAGCCTTTTTAAAAATAGCCGTCTCATTCAGTTTAATATCCTAGGTCTAGCATGCAGTAGGAGCTTAATAAATGTTTAGCAAGGGAGTTAATGAACTTTTAGCTGTAACTCTGGCTAGGACACAGTAATGATAGCCCAAGGGCATATATGGGAGCGCGAGTTCCCGAAATCAACCCTTAGGGCTGGGCATCGGGAAGAGCCGCAGAAGCCCAGGTGTGACATCCAGAACCATCAGTTTTGATACCAGGACTGGTCTTGCCATTGGAACCAATGGGCTTTTCCTCTTAATGTCACTCACTGGGACATTCTCATTGGCCAGGACACATCCAGTGCTCTTCTGATAGGCCAGTTAAGAGGGTGCTGGCTCTGATTGGCCCTTCCATCCACAAGATGAAGTTTTGATTGGTCCTTCCTTTCAGGCTCTAAGACAGCATCTCTGATAGGCCCCTTCCTTCCAGGAACAAAGCACCATTGGTCCTTCCTTCCCACACTACTAGGCAGTGTCTCTGATTGGCCCTTCCTTCCCACACTATGAGGCAGAGTCTCTGATTGGTCCTTCCCACACACTACGAGGCAGTGTCTCTGATTTGCCCTTCCTCCCCACACTGGGAGTGTCTCTGATTGGCCCTTCCTTCCCATGCTGTGAGGCAGTGTCTCTGATTGGCCCTTCCTTCAGCCGCCAGTCCTGGGACTCCATCCTCTGTCCCAGTGCCTGATTCCCAGCTGCTTTACTGAGTTTCTCGGCAGTGCCAGCGGGGCCCAGGCAGCGGCCACTGCCCAGGCATGCTGCCCGGCCGTTTTGCAACGGTTGCTCGCCCTGGCCCTTCTGCCAAGTTCCAGGAGCCCTGGCAGGGCAGGGGTGCGGCCTGCCCACCTATGCCCAGGTGTGCTCGGCACCTGCTCTATGGCTCCACCTCCCTGCGCTGTGTGACGAGGCAGGTCTCTGCCCCTCGCTGAGCTTTAATCCTCTCTTGTGTTAAACTGGAACTTCGAGTGTTAAGTGTGTTAGGGGTGTTTTTCTCCTCCACAGACATGGGATGCAGCTCTGCATTCTACAGTGTGGACAATTATTGTTATTCATTCAACAAACTTGTTTATTCACTCAACAAACATTGACCCACCTGCTACTGCAGGAAAGGCCCTTACAGACAGTCCTCATGGGTCCTAATGATAGCTTTGGGACATGGTGACCACGACAAGCTGATCGTGCATTGCTGCATGCCAGCCACAGTCATGCCCATCTGATCCCACAAGTTCTGATGGGACCCATTTTACAGACATGCAGACCGAGGTTCAAAGTCACACACCCAGCCCGAAAGCCAGCCGGTCCCCCTCCTGGCAAGAGAAACCAAGGCCAGACAGCCCAGAGCACTGTTCCACCTTGGCTCTGTGGAGGAGGAAATGAATCCAGTTTCACTCCCTCATGGACATTTCCTGTCCTTGCCAGCATTTTCTGTTGTCCTTCTATATTTTTGGTTTTTTGAGTTAGTCTGGCTGCAGGGCCCCGGCTGGCCTCCAACTTGCTGCGATCTTCCTGCCTCAGCCTCCTGAGCACTGGGATGACTACTGTGTGCCACCGTGCTCAGCTGTGTCCTTGAAAGGGCAGCAGAGCAGAAAGTAAAAGGACAAAACAGGGAAACTGAGGCTGGCGGAGCACAGCTGCTGACCCCTTAGATGCCCTGCAGATGTGGAAAGCACCATGTCTGGGCGTCTTGGCCCTGACTGTGTTAAGCACTCTCTGGGTGAAGCTCTGGCCCTGGACCCAGCTTGGCACGTCCTCTGCCCGGCGGGCCTGGCACAGGCGCCCTGGTTGGGAGCCCAGGTGCCACCTGGAACCGGGAGCTGCCCGTGCATGCCAGGGCCCTGTGCCTGCCTAGCCCGCCTGGCTTCAGAGGTGCAACACACGGCTTCCCTGCATGTCTCTCTGGTGTGGAGAAACTGAGGCACAGGACGAACCAGGGCTGCCTGCGGGGTCCCCGTTAGAATATTCGCCAGGCCGAGAAGCTCCTTGGGTGCCATGTGGTCTCGAATGAATTGCTTCTCTTTTGAGCCTCAGTTTCCCCATTTATAAAATTGGGACTTTTTTCCCCCACAGTGCTAGAGATTAACCCAGGGCCCTCACACTGAGCCCCCCCTCAGCCCTTTTGAATTTTTCTTTCTTTCTTTTTTGGTCTTTTTGAGACAGAGTCTCACTATACAGTCCAGGCTGGCCTTGAGCTCACTGTGTAGCCCAGGCTGGTCTTGAACTCGCAGCAATCCTCCTGCCTCAGCCTCCTGAGTGCCAGCATGACAGACGTGAGCCACCATGCCCCGCTCGAATTTTTATTTTTTGAGACAGGGTCACTAAGTTGCCAAGACCAGATTTAAGGGGCAGCCAGGGGCCGAGGGAGCCCGCAGGACAGGGCCTGGGCAGCGGAGACCAGAGATGGCTGGACAGAAGCGGGGGGCGCACAGCGAGGCAGCGGGGGCGGGCAGCTGGTGCCCAGGGCAGGCGGGTAACGACCCACAGGAAGTCGGTTACACGCGGTCGTTGGCACTGTGATTTCCGGCACCGCTGTGGGTTCTGCGAAGCGGGGAGTGGCCTGGCACCCCGACCCCGCCACCCGCCCCGGGGGTCACAGAGAGGGAGCCCGGAGTTCAGGGACACAGGCTAGGGGTGGCCAGTGTGCACTGTGCCCTGGGGACCCCTGGGAAGCTTCATGCAGCATTTGATATTGAGGGCCCCCCCCCGCCACCCCTAGCCCAGGGGACCCAGGCAGGTACTTACTGTCCGCAGGGACTCCAGCAGCAAGACAGTCTGTGACAGTGACAGCTCCCTTTGCTGGGTGCCCCCCCCCGTGACATCATCCCGCAACTCAAAGGTAGGGGCATCGTCTGGGGTCCCCCCTTTTAAACTGGATGCGTAGTAGCCGGGCCTGGTGGCTCACACCTGTCATCCCAGCACTCGGGAGGCCGAGGCAGGAGGATCGTTGTGAGTTTGAGACCAGCTTGGGCTACAAAGTGAGCTCAAGGCCAGCCCGGACTGCACAGCGAGACCCTGTCTCAGAAAGAAAAGTAAAAAATAAAAAGTAAATAAACTGGGGGTGTATGTGTCTCAGGATTGAACCCAGGGCCTAAGCCCCACCCCCAGCTTTTTAAATTTTCTTTATTTTGAGATGGGGCCTCATTAAGTCACCGGGTTGCCCGAGCTGGGCTCAAACTGGAGATCCTCCTGCCTCAGCCTCCTGGAGTGCTGGTCTCACCAGTTGCATCCCCAACCAGGCTCCCCTGTCTGGGTCCCCAGCACCGAGGGCAGGGCCCTGGTGTCCCCACACAAAGGTGTCCGGAGAAGGAACAGCAGGGCTGTGTGTGTACTGAGTGACCGCCCAAAACCACGCTGTGTGTGGTGGCCATTTTTTTTGGCACAGCCTTTGGGCAGAGGGAAACAGTTTTATGGTTCCCATTTCTCAGAGGGGGAGACTGAGGCATAGTCGCTTCTACAAAAAGCCACAAACCTGCGATTGGAACATGGCACCCCCTGGTGGCAGAGGCTGCTGTCGGAGTCTTTGATCAAAGTCTCCCAGCAGCTGGTGTCTCTGAGCCCAGGACCTGGGGACACTTGCGGGGCATCTGGGGACCTCGGTTCTTCTCCCCACGCGCCTATAGGTCCCCTAGGGGTCAGTGAGCCTATGGCCATCGCTCAGTTCCAGGACCCAGGAGATGGATCATTTCCCCCTGTGCTTTCCTCTTCTACTTTCAGATACCAAGAATTTATGAGGGACGCAATTCTTCAAGCCATAGATTACGAATATGGGTGTTTATTTTTCATTGCTGTATAATAGTCCAGTGTGTTACCTCATTGCATAGCCCAGGCTGTCCTGGAACTCAACTCCCCTCTGTCTTTCAGATAAAATCCACTTTCCTCCCTGCATGACCTGCTGTCCCCTCCCAGCTCTTTCTCCTCTCTCTGCCCCTTTCACTGCTGGGGTTCTGTGGTGCCCCAGGGCCTTTGCATAGCTGTGCTCTCCACCAGAAACTGTTCCCTGATATCCTCATGGCCAGTTTCTTCTCATCGTTCAGTCACCTCCTCTGTGAAGCCATCCCTCCCTTCTCACTGCCCACTGCCATCTCCTGCCATTCTGGGTTTGGATTTGCACCTTCATCCTTGTCTGAAGTGACCACATTGCTTCACGTAACTGTACCAGTGTCCTGGCCACTGCATTCCCCACACTCCTGAACAGCGTTCAACACCTGGGAGGAACTCAATATATATCTACACCCAGCGGTCAACAAACTCAGGGCCAGGGGTCCAGTCTGGCCCATGTCTGTGTTTATAAATAAAGTTTTATTGGCACACAGCCATGCCCACTTGCCGCATGTGGTCTAGGGTGCCTTCAGCAGAGATGAGTGGTCTCGATGGACACTGTCCATCCAAGCCCAAAATATCTGTCATCTCCCCTTTCTAGAAAAAGTTTGCTGGCTTTTGCTGTAGACAAAGGGAAAGAAAAAGCAAAGCAACGCTCCTCAAGAGGAGGTGATGAGATAAAGACAACTTGGTACTGATCTGCAATGGAGCACTACTGTGTCAGGAAAAAGGATAGCTTGGATCACAGAAAGACAGAGGCACCTGGATGCCATAAGGTTAAGTAAAATAAATCTGATGTGGAGGGTTAAATGTCTCATGATCTGGGCTGGGGATTTAGCTCATCAGCTCAAGCACTTGCCTGGTAAGCATGAAGTTGTGAGTTCAATCCCTGGTACCAAAGACAGAAAGCAGGAAATATCTCATGGCTTCTCTCACATGAGAAAGACAAAGTATAAATCATTTGAAGAGCAAATTAGGTGACAGGAAATAAGGAGGTGCTTTATGGAGATGGGATGGGGGGGTCCAGGGATGGGGGAGGCAAGAGACAGGGGAGAGGAAGGAAGAGGGGTGATGCTTTTATGCAGACATATCAGTTCCCCACAGCAAATATACTTATTATTCATCCCAAACATGGACCAACAAAAATGCTTAAAAGTTTAACTCCAGCCAGCTGTGGTGGTGGGCACCTGTCATCCCAGCACTCGGGAGGCCGAGGCAGGAGGGTTGCTACGAGTTCGAGACCAGCCTGGCCTACAAAGTGAGCTCAAGGCCAGCCTGGACTGCAGAGTGAGACCCTGTCTCAAAAAGACCAAACAAAACAAAACAAAATAAGCAAAAAGATCAACAGTTGATTAAATGAAGCTGACCATGGTGGCAGGATGGGCCTCATCAAATAAGTTGAAGACATTCAGGGTAAAAGCTGAGGATTTCCAGAAAAGTTCTGCCTTGAGACTGGGGCATAGAAACTCTTGCTTATATTTTCCACTTGCCTCTCTCTCACGCCCTGTCCCCCTCTCCCTCTCCGTCACACGCATGTGTGCACAACTCCCTAGTTCTGTACGGGAATGCAGATACACTAATTTTTACAAATAAAGTTTCATTGGCACACAGCCACGCCTCTCATTTCCACATCATACCTACAGCCAGCGGCCTAGGACCAGGTGGAGTCGTTGCCGTAGACACCGCCTGGCGCCTCCCCCTCCATCTCCCTGTGGCTTTAAATTTTTTTCTGATACCCATCAAGCCCAGCCTGGTCCGCACAGCCATCTCAGAAATAAAAAGGGCTCAGGAGGCTGAGGCAGGAAGATCTCCAAGAGTCGGAAACCAGCTGAGGGCTACATGGTGAGCTCAAGGCCAAGCAGACCTGCATAGGGAGCCCCTGTCGCTAACAAGAACACACACGGGTGAAGAAAAGGGCAGGCAAGAAACACAAGAAAATAAAAGGAACAGGGAGGGGAGAACTGACCTCCAGCAAGATGGAGGTGCGAGGCCTCTGTCGCGGCCCCGTGCTGCCCCCTAGCGGGACCTACGGGCAGCTCAGCCTTTACCGTTGGGGATTTTTTTCCCCTTTTTTCCCCCCAGTACGGGGAATGGGACCCAAGGCCTTCACCCTGAGCTCCGTCCCCAACCCTTTTTTTCACTTTCGGTTTTCAGCTAAATTGCCCAAGCTGGATTCGAACTGGTGACTCTCCTGCCTCAGCCTCCCAGAGTGTGGCAGTGAGGCCTCTCCCAGTGCAGCCCCAGAAAGAAAGGAAGGCGGGCAGAGCTCTTGCCTTGCATGCAAGAGGTCCTGGGTTCGATTCCCAGCACCACCACTACCAAAAAAAAAAAAATTAAATTAGGCCCCAGGCCAGGGGTTCCCTCAGTTTTGATGGCCACATGGGTCCCAGATGCAGCCCAAGTCGGGGTGGGGGGTGGTGTCAAAATCACTCCTAATTGAGAGTAATACTCTCTACACCCCACAGGGAAGAAAGATGACAAAATACGGTGGCTGTTTGTTTCCATTCAGACAAATATTGCAGGAAAGGCCGCACTCCTGGAATCCCAGCACCCACTCGGGAGGCTGAGGCAGGAGGATCCTCACAAGTTCGAGGCCAATGTGAGCTACAGAGCGAGACCCTGTCTCAAAAAAACAACCACCCCAAAAAACTCATTGTCATGAATCCCCCTCAAAAATCCTTCCCTCCCCTTTGGACGCACTGATCCTGTGGTCCTGGCCACTTTCTGTCCACTTTCCCCAGGCCCACAAACCCCACTCTCTGGGGATCCTCTTCCGTGAGGGTCTCGTGAGGACTTGATCAAAAATACGGTGGGCTGTTATGGCCTCTGTATATTGTTTTCAGTTGCTCTTTGCTTATTAATTTGTAAGCAGTCTTTACGTAGATGTTGTCCAGAGAAATCTTTTGTAAGTCTGTGGGAGTGTTTTAATGTTGTCATGCAGAAAAAATTAATTTCACATCATGAAATCTATGCCAAGCGAGCTTGGTGCCTGCTTAGAAAGCCTTCCTCATTCTGAAATCATAACTTTCTTCTATTCATTCTTTTCTTTTTGTTTCTTTCTTTTTCAGTATCAGAGATGGGACCCAGGGCCTCACACATGCTAGGCAAGTGCTGTACTACTGAGTCACACCCCTAGCTCTTTTATTTAATTGGTAAATTTTGAGACAAGGAGTGACCCTTGCTGGGCTTGAATGGAAATCCTCCTGCCTCAGCCTCCCAACTACCTGGAATCACATGTACCACCATGCCTGTCTTCCAAGTTTTCTTCTAGTAGTTTTATAGTTTGAGCCTTCTTTGTATGTGTGTATATAAATATATATTTAAATCTCTCATCTACTCATGATACATATTGGTGCAAGATACATCACAGGGAAACAGCTTCAGCTTTTCTCAGAGACTTATGACACCATCTCACCCACCCTCGAGACAGCTGCAATAACCAGAGCTGGAAAAATTAGGGGGAAAATTAATATTACACTATGAGGTTATAAGCTAAAGTGTATCATTCACATACATAAGTCCATACTGATGATAAGGAAATAGGTAAGTAAATGGAATAGACTAGAAAATGGCTTCTCACCAAAAAACTTTCTAAAGCCTGCCTGGTGCCCTGTGCACCTGCAATCCCAGCAGTTGGGAGGCTGAGGCAGGAGGATCACCGTGAGCTTGAGGCCAGCCTGAGTTACACAGAGAGTCCCTGCCTCAAAAAAAAAAGACAGAGAGAGAGAGAGAGAGAAAGAGGAAAGGAAAACAATTTCAAATAATCCATGGAAATTCCTCCTCTCTGAAGTGGGGTTTGAATTCTTCACCCCTTGCTTTATAACCAGCTTCTGGAGGATGTTGTCGCCCCTGGTTGCCAAAATCAACAGCAAGGTGACCATGTGGTCTCAGGTCCCCTGAGGGATCTAGGAGTGGGGTCTCCCTGTGTGTGGTCCCCAGTCCCACTAACACAGTGAAATCATGAGATCACACCCAACACACCCAGACCGGCCAAGCCCATCCTGGCCATGAGAAACAAAGGTAGCACTCTGGGAGGCTGAGGCAGGAGGATCTCAAGTTCAAGTTTGAGCTCCACCTCCCCCAGCCCTTTCTATTCTTTACTTTGAAACAGGGTCTCACTGAATATCTAAGTTGTCCAGGCTGGCCTGGAACTTGTGACCATCCTGCCTCAGCCTCCTTGCTGGGATGACAGGTGTGTGCCATTCTGCCAGGCTTGCCCCGGCAATTCCATGAATGTTTATTTGGCACCTACCGTGTCCTATGCTGCTGCACAGCAGCTGAGTCGGGGCACAGAGGCACCCACACAACTGCAGGGTGTAACTGTCACACACACTTGTTTACCAGCAGAACAGAGAAGGGACAGAGAACAGAGAGGAACTGGCTTTGGTCAGTCAGGAGAGGTGTGTAGCGTTGCTGCCATCTGAGCTGAGGACAGACTGGTAATACAAAGCCATTTGTGTCCAAGGCAGGTGGAACAAAATCCCAAGCAGCTGCTCAGCCCATGCAAAGGCCCTGGGGCAGCAGAAGCAGAGAGGAGTCTGGATGGTGGATGAGTCTCAATCCCTCTCTCCACCTGACAACCGTGAGGCACAGAGAGAGTGAGCACCTCGCCAGGGACACACAGCCGGGAACAGCAAGCCAGGTCCCCGTCCTCAGTGCCCCCATAGACGACGGTGCAGATCTCCAGGCAGAGGAGGTGATGGGGCAGGGGGTGGGGGCTGGAGGACCTGGATCACCCAGGGGTGAGTCATCTGGGAGGTGGTGACGTTGGCCCTCGGAGCTGAAGGATATGAGGCAGCAGGTGGCTGCACTGGGGGAGAAAGGACGCTGAGAGGGAGGGGTAGTGCCGTGCAAAGGCCCTGGGGCAGCGGCCACAGGGGGCAGGAATGCCAGGTGCTGCCCAGTGCTCACAGAGAGCCTCTGCCCTGCCTTCCGCTGCTGACTTAGTGGCTTTTCTCACTTGACCCCAAGGACCCCGCCCGACCGAGGGACTGGGTGGCTCCAAGCTGACCCCGCTCCAGCTCTCCAGCTGGTAGCAATCCCCGCAAAGCGGTCATTAAGTGGCCCAGCTGGGATGGCTGATAGCAGCCCAGGCACTATTTTAATTTTCCACTGATTTGTCTGCGGTGGGTCCCGGCGCTGGGCCATGTGTGAGTCTGGGTGGGGGAGGGGGAGCGGGTCCTGGAGCCAGGGACAGAGTGGAGGCACAAAGATGGAAAGGGCTGGGGACGTGGAGGCTGTTGTGGGGGGGAATTGGGGAGGATTCTGAGCTCCCTGAAACTCCTTTCTCACCCTAGGGCTGCCCAGGGGCATGCTGGGGCCTCTGCCCTGAATGTTGTGGGTGACCAGTTCCGTGTCAGCCGCTACCCATCTGTCCCATCCTCTCCATCCTGCCATCCACTCATCCACCCACCCATCCATCCATCCATCCATCCACCCATA
>PVLA01015389.1:0-25558 GCA_004027455.1 Hydrochoerus hydrochaeris
CTTATTCTTATAAAATAATTGATTCTTATAAAAGAATTATTGTGGATTTAAAGCAGAAAGTACCTGTATCTTCAGAATATTTCTGTAATATGGCAATCAATGTAATTAAAAATGAAAGAAAAAAACACTTAGGAAGCCCTGTACTTAATTTTGTGCTACTAGCGCAAATTTATTATGATCCTGGTTAAGTGTGAAATTTTAAAAGAATCATTCAGCAAAATAAATTAAAAAGGAATCCAGTGCTTTAAGTTGGAATTCGTTCAATCACTCTTGGGTGTATTTTCATTAGTTTTGATGATAAACTGTGAAGATTTCCCTATAAACATGAAAAAGTTAAAGTTCCAAAAGCTAAATGAAATTCAGTTACGAAATGAAGTTACAACTGAATGAAATTCAGAAATGAGTTGGCCTGCTAGGTTCTTAGAAACATCTTTACAGCTATGTCTGTACTGATTGCACCTCAGCCTACTTCAGTAGAAAATGATGCCTTTGCAACTGTCCTGTGCATCACTCCCATATGCAATTTTACTGGGTGCAAATTTCACTTAAAATTTAAGAAGTTTCTTCAATTATTTCTATATCAGTGGGAATACACATCTTGGAACAGGCATGAACCAATTTTACCACTCTTACAAAAGTTCAGAGAGCTTCTTAACCAAAAAAGATGCTTTCACAAATATATATTGAATATGTACTATGGGCTGATCATAGTAAGTGTTCTCAAAACCTGCATACTCAGTGTTTCATATAATGCATATTTGGTGGAGATGGAGAATCTGCAGTGCTGCATAAAAGGTTACATACATATTGAGCAAATAAATTTTTGTTCTGAAATTGTATGCAGAGTTAAATAATTCTGAGTTAGTGGACAATGAGGGCTACTGTAGACAAAATGGTCATATTGTCTCTGAGCAGAGATTTGAAATATTCTGCAAACATTTTTTAAAGCTAGAGAAAGAATAATCTGTGCAAAGGAAAGAATATGTAAATATTTAGGCATGGCAGTGAATGTCAGAAACAAAATGGGTAATGGGAAGAGTGGTAAATGTAGAGAAGGTTGCACAAATCAAAATATAATCAAAATTATTTGCAAATACAATTGTATGACTGTTGGTAGGAGCATTGGTACACTGAAGAAAGAAAGTGAACCACCAGTATTGTTAACCACCAGTCAGAAAGTCTCCTTGGAAGAAATCAATTCATTCTCTTCTACCATACTAGGACAGAAGAGAAATGTTAGGAGTAGTAAATCATCAGATAAGGTAAAATTTTTCCAATTATTGTAACTTCTATGTCAAATTTTTAGTCATGTTAGGGAAAGTATAAAATATTTAACTGTGACATCTGTGTTGGCATATCAAAAAGCATTTAGAACACATGTTAATAAGCAAACCAAAGCAACAGCAATAACAATGTGGTAAAAAAAAACAACTTAAAATAGAAAGGTCAAGTTTATCAATTAAAAAATTTCCCTGTGACAGATTTAAGATTTTTGTCAGAATATATAGCCCTGATGCCTCTGTTTTGTTGTTATGTTCTTGGGAGATGTACAAAAATAACAACCCACAATGAATTAAATAAGCATGCCGGCACTGTCATAGCACAAGATGCAGAAAGGCCTCACAATTCACAGAGTCCTGGATGTCATGCATGTATTATAAAATTCCAATATCTGCTACCAGGCTATGTTCCAGGGAAGGAAGTGGAGAGCACCTTATTAACTGCAGGTACAAGTGCTACAGTGATGAAAAAAATACCAGAATCACTGATAAGTCCTGTGGTGCCTGGATTCCCTGGATTAGAGTAGAGGTCCAAAGTTCTCTAATGAAGTAAAGGTATGACAACAATCATTTGTGTAGAATTACACACCTTTCAAAAATGATAGGGGTAACTTTACAGTGCATAATCTTCTGAAGCAAGGTGAAAGAAAAGTTTCTTAGTGTCAAGGTCACCTGAATCACAAAGACAGAGATGGTTAATAAAATGTTTTTCTTAAATTCTAGATAATGTCAGTCAACAGAGTTATTTCTCAAACTATATCTTCAAACAAACCAAGATACAACAGAAATATGGGGATCATTGTCTCAGTAAAATGATAACAATGCTCTTTTTAGTTTCCAATTTGAGAAAGTCCCAGGAACCCAAATTCACTAACTAAAGGAGAATTCATATCCCTAAGAATCAGAACATTAAAACAGTGCTCCACATATATTTAAGAAGGTATCTTTCAGTTGTTTTACAAAAATACCACATCCAAAGACTCAGAAGCACTATAGTTTCAATACTCCCTTTAAAATTCACATTGTGATTTAAGTTTTGTTTTAAGAGCATTAAGAATCGATTTGCTTGGGGGACACAGTATAAAACTTTTTCATGAATGTGGGTCAGTTCTCATGGGAGTGAGCTTCTCATGAAAGAATGTTTGATTTTCTTTTTTTTTTTCTTGTTTGTATTTTTATAACCATGTTATATTGTCAGACACAATATGATACCACAAGAGAGACCTCAACTAATGTTGTTACTATGCCTTTGGATTTCCCAAAATTCAGAGGTATGAGAAACAAATCCCAATCTTTTATAAATTCCCAGTCTCATATATTCTATTATAGCAGCATAAAACACTATGGAATGTATAAAGAATAATAAATATACATTGTAAAACAGCTGCACTTATAGAAATCTGTACATACTCACAAACGAAAAGCACCATCATTCCTCCCACATTGCAATGAGAAAACAAGAGAAAAAGTAAAAATGAATGTCTCGGCCCTGGTTCACAGTGGGTTAGACTATTCCAGTAGTTATGTTTTTCTCTAATTATAATTGGAATAAGCATATTGGTAGCTGATGGAACTTCCATGCTCACTTCTTCACCAGTAGATAGGAGGCATTACAGGAGAGGCTAAAGAAACTCTTTCTTTCCTTCACTCTCATCCAGAGAGCAGACTAAAACAGCCTTGCCAGAGAAGTGCAGAGATCAATGTGACTACTTAAAGTCTAAAGCTTACAGTCAAGAGAAGCCCAAGAACACATGAACATTTATTAAAGAAGTACTCTCACAGGGATCATCTAATGAAAAAAGGACACTAGATAAACACTAAGAAAAAACATAAATGAATTTTTAAACATAATTTTTAAAATGCTTAAAGATAACTTATAGAATCAAAATGTTACAGAATTTTCTCCAACACTGTATTGGTTATTTTATTTTCCTTAGTTATTATGCTATTCATAATAACTGGATAGAGTGTCCAATCATGTATAGGCTAGCATAATACCCTAATCGTTTATGGGACACTAGTCAAATGATGAATATTACTCTAAATATAATGACACCCCTAATGAAAGGCATATGATTCGGAGTAATATTAGAGTTATTAAGTTTTTGCTAATACATTTCTTTACTACATTATTTATCATACTAGCATTTCACCAGACTTTTGGTCTGTTATTTTTATATTAAATTAAAACAAATGAAATTTTAGAAACTACCACAAATAAGAGAAAGGAAGGAAAGAAAGTGAAAGAAAGAAAAGAAAGAAAGAAAGAAAGAAAGAAAGAAAGAAAGAAAGAAAGAAAGAAAGAAAGAAAGAAAAAGAAAGAGAGATGTCCTTTTGGAAAAGAAACATTCTATTAGGAAACAAATTACTCCAATCCAAGTATGGTTGAGGAAATAGTAATAGCTATTGCTTCTGTTCACTGTGACAACACGGTAAGATAATGCAGCCTGCTACCTATAGGAGGAGGTGGGTGAGGATTATATCAGTGCTCTACTGTCTGCAGGACTTTTCTAAATATTTTATACATTAAGTTAAAAAACACATAACTCTAGTAAACTGATTTTGAGTCTTCAGATTTTTGTTGTGTACGTAACAAAACTGCCTCCCCTGTTTGCAGTCTCAGATAAAATACATCTGGAGGGCTCAGACCAATGTCTCTGCTGCCCTTTGGAGCTGTCTATTGGACTGTCTACAATCAAAGCCACAGCACCAAGGAACATAAGCCTCCTTTTCTTCTTAGTGTTCCACTGTCTTCCTCCCTGTGGATCACAGCTGCCTGTAGCTTACAGATAGCACTGAGCCCTGGAGAACTCTCCCCTGCCTTTGCCAGTTCACATGCAAACTTGTCAGTGTGTCAGGCAAATACTGCCTCTGTATGCTACTGCCAAAAAGATGAATTTACGATTCCATTCCATCAGCCCTAAAATTCTTTAAATCTTCTACAATATCAGGAAAAGAGAATTTCTAGTCATTTTTCTACTAAATTGCTCTGTTACAAATGTTTACCATCATAAATTCTAATATGTTGTAGCCAATAATATACGGTTACTAATTTCAGCCCCAAAATAGCTAGAAGAGAACTGCAACTGTCTTAAGTAGTTATATTGCTTAGTGAAAAAAAAGATAACAGCAAGAACTGAGAGCCATTCTAGGTTTTAAAATTTAAATAATGTGGATCTTATGACTCATATGTATTATGGTGTACAGATGTTACTCATTTAACTACAAGATATATTCCTGCAGGCCTGGCTGTCTAGTGTGAGGTCATGAGTTTGATCCCCAGCACCAAAAAATAAATAAAATAAAATAAAGAAAAAGAAAAAAAGATATGTTCCTGCAACTAGGTCATTAATTGAATTAGTTGCTAAATATGGGATTGCATATAGCATATACATTACAATATTAAGAACAGAGAAATGGTCAAAACAAGTTCCCAACATGATGACTTTGGTTTTATTTATATAACTTATGTATACAGTACTGTAACGTATAATACAACACAGAAGTATAGTATTATTGTATGCACTACAACCAGAAAAATATTACAGTACTGTATAAACAAGGCCTACTGTGCAAAGAAAGACATTGAGGCTCTATAAACAAGAAATACAGGACTGTACAAAAAATATATTCTATATTCTAGCTAACATTATACTTATCAAATTCTTCAAAGTCTTCATCAATGTCATCTTCAGAATTAGGATCATGATGTGTAAAAGGCCTAGGTAAGGGAGACGATGAAGTAAAACTGGAAGAGTGAGTAGTAGGGATCCTGGATACAGCTTTGAGAACAATCCCACAGGTGTGATCTGGTTTGTCATTTTACTTTTTGTTTCATTAACTTCACAATAGCATCATCAAAGTGCATTCCCTTGCAGTTCCACTCATGAACTGCTCAACGTCTTAGATTCATAGCCTCTAATTCTCACAGAGCTGCATCCAGTTTTGAGAACCCACTGCAGACTGTGTGCTCACCAAGAAATCTGTGGAGTTTTCCTATACAGAATCAAACACAGAAGTAGAAATCTGTATAAGGCTGCAGGACCACTCAAGTGTTCCTACATCTTATATCCAAATGCCCTTTGTAAGTGTGGGGGGAAGGCAGATCTGCACAGCACCCTCTCCTCTGTCTAACTAGTCTGAAGGTCATTCGGTAGGTAAATCATTGAAGGAAGAATGTTTGTATTCACATAACAAAGGGGTCCAGTGAGAACCATTGGGTAGGTGTATACAGGTTCTGTGAAGTAATTACTTCCTTTCACTTTGTAAGCAGCTAAAAGAGAGCTGCAATTTTTTCAATTATTTTCCTATGGGTGGTCTAGATGTTTAGTAGGACTATTAAATGACTTTACATATCAGTTAAAAATTAGGGAACAGAGGAGCTGATGACCTTACTGTAGTGAAGAATTTATTACAAATCTATCCTACTACTGCTGTGTTCCAGATCATCAGGGAACCTGGTACAAGTTCCACTAATGAAGATGATCAGACCCGAGAGGGTACGATCACATGAAACAGTGGGGGTGAACTTAGGCTCAAGTAAGAGACTGATCCTGTGTTTTGTGCAGGCTAAAACAGGGATGATTTCAAGAAGACGGGGAACAGTAATGGATTGCTGAAGATGGAAGGAATGAAAGGAACAAAACAGACACCTATGAAATAGTAGGTGGGGAATCTGCAATCTAAACACATGCTTTGGGAACATTTTAATTAATTAGTGACAATATGTGGGTACAGAATGGGAGATATGAAAGGCAACAGATAAGGAAGATAATATTTATTGGAAAGATTAAAAAAAAGGATTAACAACTAATTGACATGTAGAATTGTAATGGAAACAGTCTCAGTGAAGGAAAATTGGGCCAGAAACTAACTTGCACAAGAAATCTGCAATGCTTAAATCACTCAGATTTGGAAATTATATTTTCAAATGTAAAACTCATGAACACAATGCCTCTTCTTCATATGTCTTCCTTGAAGCAGTGACATCCCATTTGTAACCACTGATTATACAGAAAATAAGAGGCATGAGCAATGGAAATGGGGAGATCTTTACAGACAGAAAAAAATCATGAAAATATCTCAGAGTAGAAAAGAGTGAAGAAGTGCACAGTGACTGAAACTCACGCAAATTCATGGATGATCAGAGATGGAGAGAGATGCAAGAGAGAGAAAAGGAGGCAGCTTGCAAAGGCATGAGATGATCATTTTGGATAATGTGGAGTTACATACAACCCCTAGCATTGAGCTTGCTATGTAAGAAATGTATATACTTTAATTGAATCATATATCATTTTTTGAATCTTGGTGATTCAGGAGGAAATCCACATGAAATACAAAATCAGGGATATCTGAATTTGCATCCTAATGCTACCATTTGTACATTTTAACTGTGCAACAACTGTTTTAAGTCTTTTGTTCTGTTTCCTCATTTGTTCCTTTGTCCTGTAATAATTTTTTGTTTCCTGTAAATCACCCCACACAACACCCCAGAGTTTTATTCCCAGAACAGGCCTAACTGTGAGAGTCACGCCCTAATTCTGTACAAACAAAATGTCCAGTCACCACAAGATGTGCTGATGAGCAACCTTTCTGCAAAAACAAGCTTGTGTTTCAGAACAAATCTGCCTTTTGCTCCCCTACCCCTTGCAGTTTCCCCCTATATAAGTACCCCCAAGTCTTAACCTAGTTACATAGCAGTGTGAATTCCACCAGCCTAAATAAAGTGCTCCTTTTTAAACAGATGTCTTAGTTTTTCTTTTTCCTTTTCTTGTTAATACTTTGATTCTTGATTTTTGGGGTACAACACTTGGGGGCTTGCTTGGGATTGGCACAAGACCCCTCCTCAGTTTATTTTTCCTTCTGATCAGTGATCTATAAGTATTTACTCTATTTGTGTGTTTTCTTTGGTCTCAAATTTGGTGCACTCATTAAGAATTGCAGACGAACCTGGCACTCCTTCTGCACTGGAGTGGGAAGACCTCTGGGAAATTTGGGGTCATGACCAACCCATTTGTAATTGCCCTCCAGGAAATTTGGGGTCACAACCAACCCGTTTGTAATTTGGAACTAGTATCCACTTGGATCTTCATTCTAAATATCTTAATTTCCTTGTAAGTTGTTTCTGTTCCAGGTCTTATGCTACCTTTTGGATGTAAGGGAGATAATGATTATTGTTTCCCTTTAGGTCATCTGAGTGTGGACAGAAAAAGTTTGTTGTGTGTTTTAGTATCTTCTGTGTCTTTTGTGGTGCCTTGTTCTGTGTATCTGTGATAGACCATCTACTAATAACAATGGGACAGGGAACATCTGTGTCCTTGACCCCCTTGAATTTAGTTCTTAATCATTTTGGAGAATTTAAACAGAGAGCCCAAGGATATGGAGAACATGTATACCCTGGAAGACTCTGTGTACTTTGCTCTCTGGAGTGGCCTCATGGAGCTCCAGAATGGCCAGAGATTGGCAGTTTCAATATGGCCACTGCGGAGGCAGTCCAAAGATACATCTCCAGCCCTCCAACCCATCCTGACCAAATTGTATAATAGATTTGGGTTGATCTCATTTATGATTCCCCTTCCTGGTTAAAAAGGTTTCTTAAGGCTTCCAAGCAGAAACCCAGCAATCCTCCTTTACTGGCCCTGTTGAAAGTAAAACCAAGACCTGAGTCATGGCCTATTCTTCCAGGCTAGGAGGAAGAGCTGCTACCACCCCCTTGTCATCCCTCTGCCCCCCCCCACCCCATGCTGTTTTCACCAGAGATAGAACCCACTCATCTGGCTGTCCTGGAGACCCCTTTCCCGCCTCCCAGCTTTTTTCAGACTAGAGGTGGCAAGTGACCAGAGTCGCCCGACTCCTCCTCCGATACCTCTGCCCATTGGCCTCTACAGGAAAGACCTAATCCTGAAGATCCTGCTGCTCCTATTTTCACCAATATTCCCTTTTCCGCCTCCAATCTGCACAAATGGAAGGGACAGAACTTGCCTTTCATTATCACCAGTTTTTTCTGCAAGACATTAAGGTTGCCGCCAAAAAACCACATAACCTGTCCAAGGTGTCAGATGTAAGAAAATTGGCTACTGAATCTCCTTTGGGTTATTTGGAATGGTTGCAGGAGGCCTATCTTATTTATACCCCCATAGATCTGGCAGCACCTGAGATTGCAAGGGCTATTAATATCGCCTTTGTCACCCAGTTGGCCCCTGATATTAAGAGAAAACTGCAGAAATTTGAGGGATTTGAGGGAATGCCCCTTAGTCAATTGGTAGAAATAGCTCATAAGATGTTTGAAAATCGAGAAGACTGACAGGAGATAACTGACAAAAAACCAACTAAAGTACTGGAGGTGCTTAGCGAAAAAGTCATAAAGCCAGAAAAGAAAGGCAAAGATGCCCTCCACTGGATAAAAATCAGTGCGACTACTGCAAAGAGATGGTCATTGGCACAAAGACTGTCCAAAATTAAAAGCAAAGCTAGAATAAGATGCAAAGACTTTGATGACCCAGGACTGAGAAAGTCAAGGCTCCTATGCCCCCTCTGAGCCCAGGCTAACCTTACATGTGGGGGGCCAACCAGTTGACTTCTTGGTAGAAGTCAACCAATTGGAACCCCAACTGGGAAAAAGCTAAGAGTTTTGGGAGCCACTGGAGCAGCTAAAGTTTATCCAAAGCTGCAAGATCAGCTTGCTAGACTAGGACAGAGGACTATCTCTCATGAATTCCTCTGGGTTCCAGAATGCCCAGATCCTCTACTGGGCCGAGATCTTTTACACAAATTAAAGGTTCACCTAAAGTTTGCATCAGCTTCTCCAACAGTACTGATAATTTCAAAGACCCCAGTGGGGACCCCAAGTGAAAAGGTTTGTGCCTTGTATCCCAAGGAGAAGGACATCTGTTATTAGATAGCCCTAAGATCACAAATGATACTACACTTCTGTAATGCTGGACACAATAAATTCCTGAAGTCTGGACAGAAAACAGTCCCCCAGGTTTGGCAGTAAATCAAGTCCCCCTTGTAATAGAGCTCATTCCACAAGCTACTCCTATTCAGCTAAAACACTATAAGTTTACAGGCTCGCCAGGGCATTGCCAAGCATATATTGAGACTACAAGAACATGGAATCCTAAAGCCATGTGTCTCTCCTTGGAACACCCCATTGCTGCCTGTTCAAAATTCTGGAATGCAGGATTATCGGCTGGTACAAGACCTCAGAGAGGTAAATAAGAGAGTTGTCACTCTCCTTCCCACCATGCTTAATTCCTACACATTATTGAGCTTGCTGAATCCTGAGCAGACATGATATTTAGTGTTGGACCTGAAGGATGCTTTCTTCACCCTGTCTGTCACTCTGGTATGCCAACCCATTTTTGTTTTTGAATGGACAGACCCATCATCAGGGGTAGCAGATCAATTGACCTGGATTTGCCTCCCCCATGGTTTTCAAAATGCCCCCACTCTGTTTGATGAGGCATTAGCCAAGGATCTCTTGGGTTATAGAGAAGAATATCCTGATGTGACACTCTTAAAATATGTCGATGACATCCTGATAGCAACTGAGTCTCATGAAAGTTGTATAGCCACTACTGAGGCTCTCTTATGGGCCCTATGTAAACTAGGCTACAAGGTTTCAGCCAAGAAGGCACACCTATGTCAGAGACATGTAATTTATCTGGGGTACCAAATTCATGAGGGGAAAAAAAAAATTCTCTCTTTCAAGAGAATAAGGGCTATCCAACAGATACCAGTCCCCAAGACAAAGAAACAAGTACAAGAATTCCTGGGAGTTGTGGGATACTGTAGACTTTGGATTATCAACTTTACTGAAATAGCCCACCCCCTCTATGAATTGCTGAGGGGGGCCGCTCAAGATCCCCTCGAGTGGATTAACTCCAAGAATCAGGCTTTTGAGCAATTAAAACCAGGCCTTAACCAAAGCTCCAGCATTGGCCCTGCCTAACTTGCAAAAGCCTTTCTCCTTCTACATAGATGAAAAGAGAAAAATAGCTAAAGGGGTTTTAACCCAAAGTTTGGGGCCCTGGCAGAGGCCAGTGGCTTACCTCTCCAAGAGGCTTGACAATGTAGGTAGCTGCTGGATGGCCACCCTGCCTGTGGGTGGTCACCTCAGTGGCCGTGTTGGTAAAAGAAGCCCAAAAATTGACATTTGGAAAAAAACTCTTGATTGTTTCCTCTCACTCTTTGGAGACCCTTGTTAAAGCCCCGCAAACCTATGGCTATCCAACTCCTGAATTATGCATTCGCAGGACTTGCTCCTAGATCCAATCACTATCAGTTTCAAGGAAACAGCAGCTTTAAATCCTGCAACACTGCTACCAGATGATGGCCCCTCCTTGCCCCTTCACAACTGTGTTGAGGTTACTGATCACCTGCAGGGATTCTGACCAGCCTTGACAGATAAGCCCTTACCCAAAGCTCCTTCATACTTCTCTGACAGGAGTAGTTACACCCACCAAGGTTAAGTGGGTCATGGGAGCAGCTGTCACCACTGATTCCCAAGTCTTATGGGAACAAACCTTAGAAACAGGAACATTGGCCCAAAAATCAGAGCTCATTGCCCTCACAGAAAGTCTTAAGCTAGCAGAAGGGAAGCAGATAAACCTTTGTAATGATAGTAAGTGTGCATTTGCCACCGCTCATGTCCATGGTGCTATCTACCAGGAGCAAGGCCTATTGATCTCTGGGGGCCAAAAGATCAACAATGTTCCCCAAATTTTGGACATGCTGGCCACTATCTGGCTACCCAGGAAAGTGGCCATCATACTCTGTAAGGCCCACCAAGTGGGAGATGACCTTGACATAAGAGAAAACAACTTGGCAGACACAGCCACTTGACAAGTGGCCACAAAATCAGTGTGGATGGAGACCGCCTCAACATTGTTGTTGATCCCCCCCACCTTGTCAGAACCTGCGTACTCTCAGAAGGACTTGCATTTGGCAGCCCAGCTCCAAGCAAAGCCTGATATCCCTGGAGGCTGGTGCCAACTACCTGGTAAGTGAGTCCTACTACCTTAGACATTGGGATGAGAACTCATCCAATAAGCCCATAAGTCTACCCATTTGGGGGAATTGAAACTGGCCACCCCCTTTTGATCCCACTTCTTCATGCCCCAACTGCCCAAGCTTGCTCAGTCTGCAAGCCTCAGATGCCCACAATGTCAACTTATAAATCCAAAATATCAGCTTCAAATTGAGACCACCCACCATCTAGGAGCTAAGCTGGGAGAACATTGGAAAATCGATTTCACAGACATGGGAAAACCTGGACTGCAAGGTCACAAATACCTGTTGGTCATGGTGGACACCTTTACTAGATGGGTAGAAGCTTTCCCCATTAGGTCTGAGTCAGCTTTGGAAAAAGCTTCTATCTGAGATCATTCCTCAAATTGGCCTCCCCTTATCTATGGGGTCCGACAATGGCCTGGCTTTCACAGCCCAAATAACTCAAAAGTTAACCCAGGCTTTACAGGTTGATTGGAAATTTCATTGTGCCAACTGGCCTCAAAGCTCAGGACAAGTAAGAAAGTTGAATAAGACTTTAAAATGCTGATAACTAAAATGGCCTTAGAAACTGGTGAAAACTGGGTGAGTCTCCTTCCTTTTACCCTCTTGCATGTGTGCTGTACTCCCGATGTTGCTGGGATATTCCCTCTTGAACTCTTATACGGGAGACCCCCACCCCTCATTCCTAAAATTTCTGAAGAAAAGCTGGCTGATCTTGCTAACCAGGACCATATTAAGTCCCTCCAGGCACTTTAGCCCTTCCTGACTTAAATTCACTACTTATTCAGACATTAGCACCCAGCACCTGAGGCCTTTCCAAGGGATGACCAACCTGCTGCTGACCCCTGAACGTTAGTCCTCATGAAACAGCACCACTGGGAATCCCTTCAGCCTCACTGGGAGGGACCCTATACCATGGTCCTCAGCACCCCAACTGTGGGCAAGGTTGCCAGAAAGCCCACCTGTATTCACTACACGCACATCAAACTGGTCCCGAACTCCAACAACAATTACCCTCCAGATAAGTGGACTATACTCCTCTCTAAGGATCCTTTAAGGCTTAAGATACCCAAATGTTCTTAATATTGTTGCTTATCTGTGGTTTCTCCTTGGGAGCCTTGTGAGCTCCTGCTCACAACCCTGCGCATGGGACTTGGGTAATAATAGACTATAATACTGGTGAAATTTTGGCAACTAATACCACCATCCACAGTGTTATGGCTTTAGATCTGTGCATTTTGCTAAACATAAGAACCCAAGGTTTTGAACTAGTACATGTAACTTAGACCATGAGCCAAAGATTTGGCTCAGTGACAAAAATCAGTGGGGAATGTTGTGACCTAACATGCATACCACCATTCTGTTCTGTATGAGCCATAGCCTTTGTTCTAAATTGAACTTTGTATTTCTTGTATGTCTCCTGCACAACACCCAGTGCCTTATTTCCTGTTGATTCCCCAACATAGCCCACCCAGAGGTGTATCCCCAGAAGAGGCCTAACCACAACCACCGCACTTTGACCCAAGGCAAACAACAAGATGTCCTGTTTTCTCAGGAATGCACAGATGTGCAGATGAGCTCATTTTTCCACTAAAATGGGCCTGTTTCTTGGAACAACCTGCCTCGCACCTTCCCAACCCCCTTTTGCAGTTTTTCCCTTTATAAGTCCCTCTAATCCTTAACCCAGTTATACAACAGTGTAAATTCCACCTGCACTCTGTGTCACTGGGTACCACCCTAAATAAAGTGCTCCTTTTTCCTTCAAGACATCTTGGCCTTTTATCTTTTTGTCGTAACTTTTGGTCTTTGATTTTTGGGGTACAACACCTTTGATTTTTACCGCTTCTCATTTCCAATTTTGCACTTTCCTTGTAAAGACAAGAGAAATTAGGAAAAATAGATTATTCCAATCTTTTCCTTCTTAGTTAAGTCCATAGAAAATGAGTGTTTGCTAACACCGAAGATAAGGAAGTCGTCTTAGATGAGGGACACATACCCCATCTCTGGGTCAGATGACACAGCATCAGAATTCTGCACCTCCAGGGGAACACACTTTAGAGTCATGTCCTGGCTCAGTGTTCTGGGCAAAAACTCCTTTGGAGATTAAACCTGAGACACAGTGGGGAGAGCCAGCTTTCATGTGACAGTGGAAGAATCTGTCCCCAAAAGCGTCACACATATGGACAATAAACACATTTAGAATAAGGTAACTCTCCAATCTCTCAAGTCTTGGACTTTAAAAGCTTTCTTTTAAATTCATATAACAGTAGGTAATAATCTTGCTCAGGCTTTTAACTATCCCTTATACAATTTGGGCAAATAGTGGTTACTCTGCCAGCAAATTAATTGCTCTAATTGCAGCTGCCACCCTCAAAAGCAGAGGACAGGTTTCCCCAGCATCTGTTTGTTGAATCCCCATTGAAGCCAGTGGCCAAGGGAGTCAATGGAATGTTGACCAGACAGACAGCTGGATTCCTTTCTGCAGACTGATTTCTGATTATCTGAGCTAATAGAAACTGAGAACTGAGTGTTTCTGGCCAGGGTAATCTCAGGTAGACACCCAAAAGTTCCTCTGTGCGCATTTTATCATGATGACTGAAAATCTCCACTTTTCTATCCTTATTTCTGAACTTTTCAGTGGATTCGGAAGTCACTTAGACCCACCCCCACTACAGAGATTAGACTGAGGTAGTATGCAATAGTTGTTTACACTTCACAGAAGCTAATAGGAAAAGCTTTGAGTTTGTGATTTACATATATCAATTAAGAGCAAATAACCTTTTACTTTTCTGTGCCTTTACCAGCTGGTAAAATGTGTTTGTTACATGATAATTTATAAGTTTATCTTGTGAGCTTCAACAATATAAAATTTTAAATAAAATATAGCCATGTCCCTCCACTAGAAAAGATTACCTAGGTAATTAGAGAACACAAATGCCTTGGAGAGTTTGTCCAAGGGCCCTAGGCAAAGTTCCGCAAGTTTATTTGTTGTCTCTATTTCTGAGGGAATCTTCTAGAACACAAAAACTTTAGCCCACTTTTTTGTGATAAACAAAAGTAGTAATTTACTATAAAGTTCTGCTTCCTTTTTTAAGCATTCCTTATGGAAACAAAGTTCATGAGCCATCTAGGAAGATAGGATTGTGTGTCAGGCCAAGGGTGGATAGGCTGACTGAATCTATCTTCCATTCTTTCCAGATGGCATCCACTTTCTGCAGAGCAGTGTCAACCCAGGGACGTCTAGCAAACATTTAGCAAATAGGAATAAAAAGGAATGTCTTATTTTATTTTCTGTTTTTGCATAACTAGATAGCTCAATATCATTCATAGCTCAGTGAAAGATCCTGAGTTCAATGCCCAGGTATAAAAAAGGTTTCTTACTTATGCTTTTCTTTTATATTAGAGACATGGGCAGCCCAATACCAAAGCCCCTTACTCCTTTGGAATGCATTCTTAAGCACTGAAATATGTTCAATGCTTATATATTGAAAAAGAACTCTATTGGTGTTTTTCTGCATGAATGTGTGACCGACCTATGCCCTAGAGCCCAAGAGGAACACAGAGGGACGTATTAACTTTGATACTCTTTTATGACTAGAGACATACCATAAAGGAGGGAAAATGTACAGAATTGTCTCACATTCAGATTTTCTATGTTTTGAGAAATGCCTCTTATTTATATTATAAATGTAAGTGTGAGCCACAGGAAAACTCATCACCTCAGGCCCTTAGGCATCTACTACACCAGAGCCTAAAAGTGCTCCTTCCAAATCTTTCAAACCTGAGGATGAAATAAATTAAATAAATCTACCCCCAAATTTATGGAACCTGATTTTTGCCAAACTTGCTCTTCCAGTTTTGAGGACAAGGCTTCTAGACCAGCAGTAATCCAGGCCTCTTCAGGCATGTACCCCATCTTTATCTGAGCTTAAGCAAGCTGCTCCTCAAGGGCAATATTCTTTGCAGGAAGTACATGGAAGATCTGGAACTTCCAGAGTTCATGTACTTTTCTCTCTTAGTCATAGAAAATAAATAGAGTTAGATGTTGGGAAATTTTAAGATGATCCTGACAAGTGCATTGAGGTCTTTAGAGGTTTTACTCAGGTATATGAACCAGATTGGAAAGATTTATGTTATTCTTAAATTGGACATTGACTTCTAGTGAGAGACAGGCAGCATTACAAGCTTATTGCCTTTGGAGATGAATACCATATTGTTAATTTTAGAAGGCCAGAAGATAGAGAGCCAGGGGAACTACCATTTCCCACTGGCTTACAAGCAGTCCCTATGCAAGACCCTTACTGAGCTAACAACCAGATGGGTAATCGGATTAGAAAACCTTTCCAGACATGTGTTCTTGAAGGTTTAAGAAGAGTAAGAACTAACCCATTCAATTATTTTCAGTTATCGGCTGTTCAACAAGAAAGTAAGGAACACAATTCTGCCTTCTCAGAATGATTGCGAGAGGCATTGATGAAGCACACTTCTTTAAAGATCCTGATTCAATAGAAGGAAAATTATCCTTAAAGATAAGTTTGTCATACAGTCAGCCTCAGATATTAGAAAATAACTACAGAAGATGGTTTTTGCTCCAGATAGTTCACTTGATACTTTAGTAAAAGTTGCCTCCTTAGTATTTTATAACTGTGATGAGAGGGACGTCAAAGAGAGAAATCAAAGAGACTGAGAGAAGGCAGCTACTCTTGCTGCAGCCTTAAGAGAAACAGAACCTAGGTCTGATTCTCAGGGCTCCAAGAAGAACTCAGTGAGGTCACTTATCTGCTATTGCTGCCACAAGCCAGACCACCTTAAATGGGACTCCACTCAGAAGCCCCCGGTGCCACGCCCCCACTGCAAAGGTGACCACTGGTGGTCAGACTGCCCTCTGAGTCCATGGCCCCAGGGTTGAGATCAATCCTATCTGTTGGTCAAGCAGGACTGAAGGGCCCTGAGGCACTTGCTGCCCTCTGCCTCTGACTAGACAGTCATCTCCACAGAGAAGCTCCAGGTCATCATGACTATAGAGGGTAAAGAAACTGGCCTATATCTAGATACTGGTACAAGCCTCTCAGTCCTTTTCAATCCTGGCCTTTCTTCTTCTTGCCATATTTCAGTAAAAAGAGTGACTGGCAATTCACTACTTTTCACACCCCACAGGCTGTAACTCAGATGGTTTTGTTTACACATTCATTTTTGATTATGCATGAAAATCAAGTTGCCCTCTTAGGAAGATATATTTTATCATGTTTAAATACTGTGATATATATGCAGCCAAGTCAAGTACACTGCCTTACCCTCATAGAGACAGAAATAAATCCTGAAGTATGGGCAATACAAGGTAGACTAGATAGGGCCATAAGAGCTGCTCCAGTACAGATACATCTCAGAGATTCTACTATTTTTCCTCATCAGAGAGAATATCCTTATGACCTGAATTTAAGAGAGGATTAATATCTATAATTGATAATCTATGGGCACAAAGCTTACCTGAGACCTGCAATAGTCTGTGAAATACTGCAATCTTGGGAATATAGAAACCCAATGTGGAATGGAGGTTGGTACAGGACCTTAGATTGATAAATGAGGCAGTAGTGCCCAAACACCCTGTGGTAGTCAACCCACACAAACTATTTTCTCAGAATCTAGCAGATGCCAGTTGGTTTTCAGTGTTAGATTTAAAAGATGCCTGCTTTGGTATTCCTTTACATACAGCTCTCAGTTTCTTTTTGCTTTTGGAAATTTGCAGGACCAAGCATCTCAGTTGACATGGAATGTGCTCCCCCAGGGGTTCAGGGATAGTCCACATCTGGAAAAGTGCTTTCCCATGACTTGGCATGTTTGAGTTTTCCCAGGTCACACTCTTGCAATTTGTAGATGACACACTGTTATGTGCCCCCTCAGAAGAGCTCTGTAGCCAAGGCACTTGTGCTCTGCTAAATTTTCCAGCAGACAGAGGTTTCTAAATCTAAGACACAGCTTGGCTGTCTTGAGATAAATATTTAGGCCTCATTATATCCAGAGGGACTGGAGTCTAGGAAAGGAAAGAATTAAACCCATTCTCTCCTTCCCATAGCACAAAAGTCTAAAAGAGCTAAGGGAATTCCTAGGAGTTACAGGCTTTTGCTGCCTTTGGATACCAGGATATGGGGAGATTGCAAGACCCCTCTATCAGCTTATTAAGGACACCCAAAAGGCAGATACCCATATTTTATACTGGCAACCTGATTCCTAAGCTGCATTCCAGAAACTTAAAAAGGCACTTCCGAGTGCTCCAACCCTGAGCCTACCCACAGGAGGGCATTTCAGTTTATATGCAGATGAGAGGTGAGACATGGCTTTGGAGTGCTTACTCAAGACTGAGGACCTGCCCAACAGCTTCTAGGGCATTTGAGCCATGAATTAGACATTGTGGAAAAGGGATGGCCTGCTTGCTTCAAAGCCATGGCAGCTATGGCTCTCTTATTGCCAGAGGCAACCAAGCTGTCTTTAGGCAAAGATTTCCTTGTATATATGACTCACAACATCGCAGGACTCCTTTCTTCTAAGGGAAGTCTATGGTGTTTGACAACTGACTGCTTAAATACCAGGCTCTATTTCTAGAAGTACCAGCCATGCAAATAAAGATATGTTCCTCCTTCAATCCTGCCATCTTCTTGCCAGAACAGTAGGAAGAAATGGGGATTGATAATCATAAGAGTGAACAGGTAATTCTTCATACCAATGCAGCCAGGAAAGACTTATCAGACACCCTGCTTACTGACCCAGATTTAACCCACTTCTGTGATGGCAGCTTCTTTTTGGAAAATGGAAAAAGAAAGGCAGGATGTGCAGTGGTAACTTTGCACCATACTCTTGACAGTCCCTCACTTGCCCCTGGAGCTAGTGCTCAGCTTCCAACTCAGCAAGGGCCACAAGGTCAATATTTATACTGATTCTAAGTATGCTTTCCTAGCGTTACATGGTCACACAGCCATACAGAAAGAGAGAAATTACCTAACAGCCAATGGATCTCCTATAAAACATCTCAAGGAGATAGATGATCTTTTATTAACTGTTTATCTACTCTACAAATTGGCAGTAAATTCACTGTAAAATACAAAAAAAACAGTTGATGAAATATCTCAGGGTAATCAACTGGCTGATGCAGCCACTAAAAAGGCTGCTCAAGGGCTGACTGCTCAACCCCCCTCAATCTGGGAAGGGTACCTTGAACATAATTGCCCAAATACACTCAGGCAGAAATTGAATGCGCTTTCTCCCTTGAATTACAGCTTCTTCCATCAGGAAGGTTACAATCGGATGATGGAAAATTGTTTCTTGCAGGTGCTAGTTAACGGAAAATAATTAAGTCTTTACAACAAACCTTTCATCTAGGGAGAGATAAAACTCAGCAGATGGCCTCAACAGTTATTCATAGGAAAAGAACTTGCTCTGACAATAAGACAGGTAACTAAGACTGGGAGGTCTGCCAAAAGATCAATCCTCTTAACCAAACCGTAGTTCCTCCAGCCATACTGAGACATGGCAAATATCCTGGTGAAGACTGGCAGCTTGATTTTACTCATACACCAAAAAGTAAGGGATTTCAGTATTACTGGTTTCAGTAGATACTTTCACAGCTTGGGTTGAGGCCTTCCCTTGCAGAACAGAAAAAGCACAGGAGGTAGTAAGAGTTTTGATCTCAGAAATCATCCCCAGATTCTGAGTTCCTAAGAGCTTATAATGTGATAATGCACCTCCTTTTAAAGAAACAGTAACACAAATTGTCTCTCAGGCCCTGGGCATTCTCTGTCACATCCATCGTGCATGGAGGCCACAGTCATCAGGAAAAGTAGGAAAGGTAAATGAGACCCTAAAAAGACATCTTCGTAAAATGCCTCAGGAAACCCACCTTCAGTGGCCTCATTTACTCTCTTAACTCTTCTCAAAATAAGAAATACACCTCAAATCCTAGGTCTCAGTCCATTTGAAATGCTTTATGGATAGCCTTTCCTCACTAATGATTTTTTCTTTGACAGAGAAACTGATAACTTTTTAAAAAATTTTACTTCATTGGCTAAATTTCAATAAACTCTTCAAAAGCTAACAGAAGCTCAGCCCACAGAAAAATGAAATCCTATATTCCATCCTGGAGATGTAGTACTGGTAAAATCTCCTCCCTCATCATCTCCTTTCCTAGGACCAACTTGGGAAGGACCTTACACTGTGATCCTATCAACTCCTTCTGCATTCAAGACAGCAGGCCTGGACTCCTGGATACATCACACCAGCCTCAAACCCTGGGTACCAGAGGCTGTGACTGGAAGTGAAAAACCACCCATGTTCTCCTGTGAACCAAGAGAAGTCTTAGGATTCCTCTTCAAAAAGAAAACAAGGACTTCAGATAAGTAATGCTACTATTAACCCTTTTACTGTTCACTTCACCATTCAAAGGAGGATGCAATTCCTTTTTAATGTGGGCACAAGAATATGCAAAATCACTACAATAAACCTCTTGCTGGATATGCCATGGCCCATCAGTTGATATCGCTGCTTGGACATTCCTGCCTCCACAGTCTGCAACATATCCGAAGGCTCCCATATTACCTCTCTGTGGCTAAGACAGTAGTGGAAGGGTCATTGATATCTGGTGCTTCCTGACCTTCAGAGTCCCCGTCCTTGGGGGGATGGCCCCATTTGCTGGGATCCACCCTCTTTCCTTTTTCTCTTTGCTGGTGCAGGTTTTATACATCTTGTCTTGCTAACAGGCCTGCACTTCCACATTTCCCAACCTGGGCAAGGCATCAGCAGCCTCATAGGCTGGGTGATGTGTAAAAGAGGGCTGGAGTGGCTGCTACTTACTGGTCATGCCAGTCAGCTCAGGCCCCAGGAGCAGGTCCTTCATGCTTACCATCAGCAGTTCCACATCTGGGCTCTGGTACTGCACCGCACACTTCATTGGCTGCATTTCACGGAGCATAGTTATTAAGTCTAGATAGTGACTTGTTCTGGTAGGTCACCTGGATTCTCCCAAAGCAGGCATACATCTTTCACCAAACAATTTATCACAGTCTGATTATCTGCTCTAGGGTTGTCCTCTGCACATCCTGCAGCACCCATCTCACAGATGGTGTGCTGGCTCTGCCGGCTGATTGGGACATCTCCTGTGTGCTTTCCTGCATGTTATCACTGCCATCGTCACAAAGCCGTAGCAGCCACACAGGCACTGTTTCATCCACTTATTGGTTTACTTGTTTTCAGAGTTTGAAGCAAGTGTTGGTAAATGGTGCTCCAAGTGCACTGTCTACCAACACTTCATGGCCTTCCAAGCTGCTGAGAAATTGGGCATGATGAGGACAGGATTTCCCCTTGCCTTTGGGTGCTGTTTCCACAGCCACCACATGACCATTGGTCTTAATGTCCCAAAGTCAATTTGTTTCCCTCCTTGATGAAGAAGTTTGTTGCAGCAATTGCCCACACATGGGAGGTTGTTTCCTTGACACTGAGTCTAATGTTTTAGACAGGTAGGCCGCTGACTTCTCCCAGGGACTCACAGTCTGAGTAAGCACAAAGAAACCAGAATAGTTCAAGAGGGCAAGGGCATCATAGTGTCATCGGCTGCTCAAAGTTCTTGAGCTGGCTTTCCAGGCAGGAGAGATGTGTTTAACCATTCGAAAGTCTACTTTCATAGTGGCCAGTTATGTATCATAGGCAATAGCTATTTTCAAGGGACAGTAGCTGAGATTCTAGGCAGGTAGTAACACCAGATCAGTTTTCATTTCCTCAATTTTCCTTTGATGTTAATTCCTCCAGTTTCAATATGTGTATGGTTAAAAACTTCTTTTAAAACTTGATTATTTCTACTGTGTTTTTTTTCTTTCAAACAGGGTCTTACTATGCATTTCAAGGTTGCCTTGACCTGACTTTCTGGCCCAGGTTGGCCTGGAACTCAGTGATCTTCCTGCCTCAGGTTCCCAAGTGCTGGGATTACAGGCATGTGCAAGGTTTGTTAAGCAGATTTTTGGGTGCTACACCACAATTTCTAACTCAATGCATTTGGGAGGTGAGGCCCTAATACTGGCTTTTTTAATAAACTGCCAGATGATACTGATTCCAAAGGAAGAAAATCACACTGGAAGCATCAATAGCTTCTTGTTGTTGTTTGTTTTCTAGCTGGGAGTCTCACTATGTGACCAAGGCTGGTTCACAATTGAAACCATTTGGCCTCAGAGTCTGAAGAGTCTGGAGCCACAGACATGTGTCAGGCAGTCACACTTAGAAAACCACTGATGGAGACTAAGCCACACTCCAGGAAGAGGGTCACACCGGAGTCCATTCAAGGAATGGTGACAATATCTGGGTTTCCCTGAACATGCATTCTCAGGCCCAGCCCAAACTTACTGAATTGATTCTGCATTTTCACATGATCCCCACATGACTCCAATGTGTATTGAAGTTTGAGGATCGCAATTTGGGGTCTGAAGCCAATCTCTTCTGCACTCGATAAACAATAATTCTCTTTTAAAGCAACTGACAATTCCCCATTAGAAGCTTTCAGCTTGCTTAATGCACACTTTCAGAGACCAAACAATGCAGTGGAAGCATAGTAAGTAGCATATAACCTGATCTTATCGTGAACTAGGTGATAACTGGCTCACAGCACCGTGAGGTCAGGCGCACCTGCCATTCTTCTACTGCAAAATGAGATGCAGATGACCAGAAAGGTCAGTTGTGTGTGAATGGTGTTTTAAGGCACAAGTCCATCTCATGACCAAGTGAATTATACTCCCCAGCGTGCCTGCTTCTGCCACAGTCTGTCTATCTTTACTTATCATGCCCTAGGAATTTCCTATGGACTAGTGAAGAAGGAAAATGTCAGGCTCGGTTACATATGACTGTGATAAGTAGTTAGAACCACTAGAGGTGGACCATGGTTTACTTGTCCACCTCAGTACATTGTGGCATTGTGTCCTACTCAGTACGTCTCTAAGCAAAATCCTTCAGAGGACGGAACTTCTAGTGTCTCTTCTTACCATCTACCTCTCCTGGACAGGTAGATTCCAGGATATGCAGGATGACCTTAATTGAGAAAAGATGTAAGAAGTCAGGCAAAGTGATTCACATGTCTATAATCCCAGTGCCTGGGGGGCTGAGACAAGATCACAAGTTAGAGCCCTGTTTGAGTGATGTAGAGATTTAGCAAGACCCTCACTCAAAATCAAATATAGAAAGGGCTGGGTAATGTAGCTTCATGTGACAAGTTCCACCCCCAATCCCGAGAAAAGTAAATAAATAAAAGATGAGAGAGCTTGCTGTACCCATATCAAGAATTACTATAAAACTAAAGTAACAAAAACAACATAGTTTAAGTGCAAGTATAGAAAAATATGCAAATGGAAATGAATAGTGAATCTTGAAGTAAACTTACTCCAGGATGGAAACAAATATGTGACAGAAGTGCTGTGGATAGTAAAGGGGTATTCAGTGGATAGTGGGAAATAAGTTAGATTCTGACCACACACACACACACACACACAAAAATAACTCCAGCTGTGTTCAAACCCAAATGGCAAAAAAAAAAAAAATATGTTATCATCAGTATATAATGTAACATATAAAGATCTCTTTACTACTTTGGGATAGGAAAATTCATAAAAACTACAAAAAATATTGAAAACTTTAGTTACATTAAAAATCTCATCAGAATCATTAAATAATTCATCAAAGAAATCATAAAGTAAATTACAAGGAAAGTCAATTTGTAATCCATAAAAAACACATGAGAGGACTCAAAGACATTAAAAAAAAGTATTTGGTAAGATAGACAACCTAATAAAAAAGTTGAAAAATGCTGGAATAGACACTTCACAAGGGAAGATATCCAAAGGTCTAATAAACATAAAACTTTCACTTCCTTGGGCATCAGGATAAATAAAATTTGAACCCAATGTAATGTTACCTACCCATTTAATACTTTAGTTTGCAAGCATTAAAAGGTCTGACAATAGTGAGTGTTGTTAAGGATGTAGAGACACTGAAACTCTCATTGATGAATGAGAATGTATATTATGTAGCTACTTAGGAAAGCATTTGGAAATTAGCTAGAAGAATGGGATGTGTCGTCCATCTATACAGTCCAGAGACTGCACTCCTAGGATTGATGACGGTAATGTGTATGTGCCTGTACACTAAAGTATATGCACAAATGTAGTCATATTCTTTACTCCCTTATTCATAGTTGTTCCAAATGAAAACAACAAAGATGTCCATCAATAGAACATATAAATATTGATAACAAGATTCCATTCATAGAAATGTCAGAAACAAGCAAAATTAAGCAATATCTTTAGAAATCCACATAGAAATGCTAAAAACAGCAAAGGTAAAACAAAATAAGACATGACATGAGACTTACAAGTCAGCTGTGTTTTATAATTGGGAATGGATGAATGGAGAGGGAGAAATCTGCTCTTAGTGATTATGGTCTTAACTAGGGTGGTGGATACAAGGAGTTTAGTTAATTACACATTGAGTCACACTTTTCTTTATTTTTTTCTTTTTTAAAAAATGTATCTCAATGAAGGAATGCTTCATTTATTTCTGAAAAAAAAAATCCAAGTAAATGTTCTTGACATCATCTGCTATGTGTATTTTATTAATTTCCCAATTTTGTAATGAAATGTTTCTATGTGAATCACTTGTTTATTGACTGGCCTGCTAAGACCAGCAGTAAAAAGGCCCAGGAGCTGAGGTTTGCTAGGCTGCTGAATTAGATTCTGCGCATGCCAATGTCTGATCACCAAGCTGCCCTGGGAGGAAGACTCAACCCTGTGTCCTTTCACTGACCAGAAAAGGCTCAGGAAGGAGAACAATGTGGTGCATACCTCTACTGCAGTGTCATGGGGACATGAAGACAGGTTTACCTCATTCTCAAGCCCTTTATTTTTATTTTCCTTTGACAGTACTGAAGATCAATCCACAGTGTAGGCAATCACTGAGCTTCATCTCCAGACCTTTTCATTAAGGATTACAGACATGATTCCCTATACTAGGTACAAGCTCTTTCTTAATCTCTCTCTCTTTCACATACTGGGAATTGAACTGAGGGCCTCCAGCATGCTAGTTAGGCATTCTTCACTGAGCCACCTCTCAGTACCTTCAACTGTTTATTTTTAGTTTCATATTTGATGCTCCTGGGTCTAAAGCATGCTCATAAAGAGCTCTACCACCAAGCTACAAGTCCACCCCAAGTACTTTTAATAAATAATGTTCAATTCTGAAATTTCAATTTGAACTTTGAAAATTTTGGTTTCTAGGCTGTCTTTAGAGTGCTCAACGAGTTAGTCCCTGCCTTGGTTACTTTTCTCTCCTTGCTGGGACAAAATACCCAATCCCTAAAATGAAGAAAGGAAATGTTTACTTAGGTCACATTTTGTGGAGGTTTCAGTCTGTAATCAGCTGGCTCCAAAGCAGGGTGGCATGGCACTGGGGCCATTCATGACAGCAGAAAGCAGGAAATGCAGTGAAAGCAAAAAGTGAGAAGCACAGAGAGGAGACTCTTTATGTCCCTTATGTTGCATGTAGCCACATCCTCCCATTTTGGGTGGAGCACTCACTCTTACAACCCCAGCATTGGACCATGGGTTGCTCTGAAATTCTAGCAATCTGCCCCATGAGTGCATGAGGCTTTGAGGGGACATCCAGACACAAACCTAACAGAATAACATTTAAAGATAAATTTAAGAACAAAATTTAAAAATACATAAATAATAAAAGAATAAATACATAAACAAATAGGAACCATCACAGATATTCGCATGTATATGCTACATCAAGCTTCAAGTCTAATAGTCTTAAAAGTGTAATATAAACCCCAATCTGCTAGTTAAGAAAAATCTTGTATTAATATTTTCTAATGGTATAAGATATACTGTGTAATAAGTCTTCCTGCAAGTCTTACTGCAAATAACGCTATTAATGCCAGTTTAGTTGACCTAGAAGAGGCACAAAGGAGTTACATCTTAGCACAGGGTCCACTTCCTAGTGGCTAATGATTTGGCAGCAAAAGTTCAAAGTAGTTGTCATGCATAACCGAGTTGTGGAGAAAGAATTAGTTAAATGGAGCCTCAGTGCTGGCCAACAGATGACCAGGAGATAGTATTTAAAGTGTCTTGCAGATTAACACGGCTGTGGTCATATGAGCTCCCATCCCCGTATCTCTTTCGATTTCTGTGTTGCAGAACCTTGGTGGCTGTATGCGGACGGTCATGCGACTCATTCCTAAT